>OY821517.1:110058624-110061124 GCA_963682025.1 Cordilura impudica
ATTATTATTATTATTATTATTATTTGCACAAGAGAAGATTTAAACATCAACTCACAAACATGTATTGATCATCTCCTTGTTAGGAGTGAACACGTATACACACATGCGTATGCATTAATAATCAACACAAAAATCTCTGATCATTTTGCTCTGATGTATTGCGCCTCAGAGCTTAATGAAATAAATAATGTAAACAAAATTAATACCCAGCAAACAAAACTATGCAGCATTAAAGTGAATCGTCAAATAAGAAATGCAAATTGGCAAGATATAATAAATCTTTCAAATCCAAACGAAATATTTAATGCAATTCACAATAAATTCATCAATATATACGAAAATTCAAAGATAATAATAACAAAAAAGAAAAATAGAATATCTAATCCGTGGATAAACGAAACATTAAAAACAAATTGTGAAATTAGGGATAAACTTCATAAAAAAAATGGTCCAATAACAAAAATAATAAAAAATATGAATACGATTATAAAAAATTTAGAAACTCATTAAATAAACAACTGAACTTTGCAAGAAATCAATATTACAAATCAAAATTTCTGGAAAACAGAAATAATAGTCGTATTACGTGGCAAATTATAAATGAAATAATTGGCAAAAAATCAAATAATGTTGATGAAACTTTAATAAAAAACTTTAAAAACATGAACCTTAATGAAATTTGCAATAATTTTGCTCAAAATTTTAAACAGAACATTAAAAATATTTTACATGAGTGTGAAATAAAAACACTAACTCACTCTCATACCGACATTTTGAATTCTTTTTATTTACAAAATTATTATAATGAAGAAATTTATAATATAATTAATAAACTTAATATCAAAAAAAGTGCGGGCTATGATGGCATCAGGGCAATCGATTTGAAAAATAATTCGGAAACTTTAACACCAGTTATAACAAAACTAATTAATGCCATTATTAATACGACACTAGTACCAGAAACTTTAAAAATTTCATACATTCGACCAATATATAAGAACGGGTCCAAATCAGACTTTAATAATTATAGGCAAATTGCAATTTTACCGGTTATAGAAAAGATAATGGAAGAAATATTATGCAGGAGAATAACTGAATACACAATTAAACACAACATCATCAGTAACAACCAATTTGGATTCCAAAAAGGAAAAAAATATCAATAAGCTACTTGGTAACTTCTCCCATCACATCAACGAACAATGAGCAAAAATCACCATTGTTTAACTTTATTCATAGATTTAGCAAAGCGTTTGATACCCTTTCTCATGATAAATTACTCATAATGTTGGATAGGATAGGTTTTAGAGGGCACAGCCAAGAGTTACTCAAGAACTATCTTACCCTACGCAAATACTGTGTGAAAATCTCCAGCAACCTTAGTAACGAAACAAATCTAGAGCATGGTGTTCCTCAAGGCTCAAAATTAGGTCCACTGTTGTATTTAATATATTCAAATGAATTAATCAAATTACTCAAAATAGCCAAGTCTTCCGCATATGCAGATGACACAGCTATTGTAGTGGCTCATAAAAACTTAGATGATGCAATTAAAATCCTCCAACACCAACTGGATACTGCTATACGATGGTGCCACGACTACGGCCTAATTATTAAATGCATCCAAAACTAAGCTAATGCACATCAAACCACGACATTTTTCATACACCGATGTTAAAATTAAATTTCACAATACCGAATGCCTTCACAAAAACAAACTCAAAAACTTCAACTATATTTCCGACAACTGCTCGACTATGATCGAAATTGTAAACAAATACAAATACCTGGGAGTTATCGTCGACCAGAGCTTCAAATGGAAATTCCACATAGACGAAATTCGCAAAAACTACGGAAAGCTGCATATATTTTACATAGGTTAAGTTACTGCTCAAATAATTCTGTTTTGAGACAAGTGTACTTTTCCCTCGTTGAATCCCAAATTCGTCATGGAATCACAGCCTGGGGCAACTCTACGCATTGCTCAAAGCTTCAACACACACAAAACCAACTTCTTAAAATACTAAGCACAAACCAGCATCAACAAAATCACAACACAAACCATGAAAACACCAACACAACTATTTCACTCTATAATATAGCCAAAGACAGACATATGCTTAATGTAAAAAATATATTCAACACAACATTGGCAATTGAATTTTTCAACGTACCAAGGTTCCTACATAAAATAAACCACAATTACCAAACTAGAAGTAACGCAGAAGGAAGATTCATTGTTCCACAATACTACAATGAATACGGAAGAAGCACACTATCATTTCTTCTCCCTAAAATATTCAACAACATTCCAACCGGGGTTCTAACAGAAGCCAACAATATCAGCAGAAGGAAAAAAATTTTAAAGTCACACTTCATTAAACAGCAATGAATACTCCACACTTATTATTATTAAAATCTTATTATTATTATTTTTACTTTAAATACTTTTTTCATAATTCAATCTTTTTATTAGCCTTACCTGCAGACAAGCCGTACT
>OY821517.1:111863624-112068624 GCA_963682025.1 Cordilura impudica
ATAATAATTTCATGGCCTGAAGCTAAAACTTGGAGAATAATTGCAAAGTTTTTAATTAATCGCGAGTCAATGTTTAATATTTCAAAAATTATATTATAATGTTTGAAGAATGTTCGAGCAATATTACAATTATCAACATCAACACATATCCCCAGTCTTGATCTCATTTCATTCTGGATTTGTTTTTTTCTGTTTTGTTTTTGGTGTTGTTATCTTTTGAAGCAAAAGATTTCCTAAAATCCATATTATACGCTGAAACACGATTGCGAACCCTGGTGTTCAGTCGAGTGTTCCTGTTTCGTTTTGACGTTTATATTTTTTGTTCAAATATTTTTAGACATCCTTCTACAGTTTACGTTTCACTATTTCATTTTTTCCATTTTTATTTGAATATATATATGTAAATATATACGTTGTATATATTTTATGGTAACGCAATGGACCGAATTGCCCATATGAGTCTTTTTAAATCCATTTAGGTCTAAATCAAATATTTGCCTATTAAGCTTTAGTTATAAACAAGGTGAGTTTAAATATAGAAGGAAAAGAGCGAAAATTTAGAGAGCGGGATGGTGCAAAATGCAATTTGATGAGCTGCCAGGACTTATTTTACAATATAGATGCTGCAACAGTTTTTTATAGCGGTTTTAAACGGAATAACATCAGCCAACAGCATAAACATTAATAAGGAGAGTAAAAAGCTTTTCATTCGAGTCTTGTTTCTTTATATAATAAATATTGCAGGAATTGGAATCTTATCTTATAAATGGTGATTTTTCTGCAAAATATAGTGAATATGTAGTAAAAAAAACATTGAGCAATTAACTTTTTGCGTCAACGAAGTGGCAATTATCCGAAACGCGAGGACAAGATTGCATTAACGGAATCAATAGTACATCTGTTCCTGGCATATAAAGTAGGAAACAGCAATTGGGGGGCATTGTAATTTTGTACTCAAAGTGTCATTGAAGTTTTATGTATTTATAACCTTCAATTTGCTTGTTTTATTATTTGTTTTTTAACCCGGAAGCCAATACTGGATATACAGTTGGGAAACTAAAAATTTGAATGCGAAGAGACGCAAGTTGTCACAGCAAAACCAGAAAAAATTGTTTAGTTGCTGAGTAATTAGTTAATATAAAAGAAAAGTTGCAGCAAACATTGAAGGCATACGTCATATATTGCACTGCAAAAGTAAACGTATTACAGGTCTTCCCCATATTCGTGTTTGATTCTTCTTACCAACTGTGGTGAAATAAAACAAAATAAATTATTCAATAATTGGCTTTTTGTGACTAACTCAAGACAATACTTATTAAAAATAAATAAGAAATTACAAAATGCAATGAAATTTGTTTTATTTATTTTCAGAATTGAAATTTTACAAAAAAGGTAAAATTTTTGCCCTGAATAGGTTAAAACGAACACCCGTATAGCATACAATTAATTTTTGTGCGGTATTGAAAATTACACTTATTCAAGAATACAATCCATTCCGGATGGTATTAATCCAATCTTTTTTATATATAAAATAACACCATGTTCGGTGTAGAAATAATTCAATAGGGTATTACATTAGTGCTTCTTGCGTAGTATTTATATAATATTGTAGTTTGATTCTAATACCAAACAAGAATACAACGTAATAAAAATCAGTATTATTTTAATGCCCTAAAAATGAGGATAAAAATTAAACCTCTCTCACTATCTCTCTTTATAACATTACTATACTGGACTATATTTTATTATTTTTTGGATTTTTTACTTATACACACCGGCTCGGTATTAAAATTAATCTAAAACTTTTTACTGTGTAGGTAAGAGGCCATGAGTGCGACTGAAGTTGGTGAAAAGTGCATCATGTTCTTAAGGTTTTATAGCAAAACTCTGTGATTCATCGTGTTGAAAACTTTTGAATGGACACATTAATTTTTTGTTTGTTTCTTTGTTTATATATTTTTGACAGCTAGTTCAGATAAACTTGTGATAATTTTTTATCAAAATTGGAGATGACACTCAATTTTTCTAGGTTCGCAACTAGGTTCAAAATGAACCAAGTAGGGTCGCTCTCAAAATTTTGTTTGGCGAATCATGTAAGTTTATTCATATTGTTTGGAATTGCATTGATAAATTGCAAGATCTGGTTGACATCTGGTTTATAAGAATGTTAACGACTTTGCCATCAACCATTGTACAAAGGAGATAATAGTTGATCACAAGTTTACGGATATCATGGAATTCAATTTCTGATGGCAATAATGTTTAATAGCTTTAGCTCTACATCCGCAAACATCGCCAGAGCACCATTTAGTAAAATAACATCTTTATCTAAACTACCACATTTTGATTTGCTAAGCTTTGGACGCCTTATGAAGTGATGGTACAAATTTCAGCAATTTTTCGTCTTTTGCTTCTCTCTGAACATTATTTAAAGGAAATTACTGGCCTTTTTTTATTTAACAGTTAACTAGTTCCGGCATCCTTTATTATAAAATAAGTATTACATAAACATATATATTTTTTTTTCTACCAACTTACACAATCTTCACATTCCAAGTAATTAAAATTTAATTTTAACCACATTGATTGTCGATTTTTAAATGTACTCGTAGTTATTTGCATATATTCCATTATTTTGAACGGTACTAATTAAACATTTAATTTTTCTTTTTATTTCGTCTTCTTAAACATTTTTTTTTGATCGCTCCTCTATGTGCTTCAACATTATTAACAATATTTCATCACAATTTGTATTTGGGTGAAGTTGAAATATTGCAAAAAGTTCAACATTTGTAATAGATGGAGTCACTAAAAATGCTCTGGTTAATAGGAAGGCACGAAATGGCAGCTGAAATTTATAATATTTACTTTTGATATTATACACTAGTAAATGTAATTTACACTTAACCTCTACTAGCCTGTTCTAATTTGTTCTGGCCTTTCAAAAATTTGTTTTGTATAGCCTTTATTTGTTTTTTTTAACTAATTCGCAATCACTTCACTTATTAACAAAAATAACGCACACAAAATTGCAATAACAATTTCAATAATAATTTGAAGAAAAAATCATAGCCTACTTTTATTTAAAAGTGAAATAATCAAATTTAAAAACCTTAAAATAACAGGCAGAAAATTATTTACTTTGCACAAGTATAAACAATAAAATGGTTATCCAATAATCAAAATAGGAATTAAATTGTATATTTTTAAGTGGTGCTTTAATTAACCATTAAAATTTCATCAAAATTAAATAAAAAATAAAAATAATTTTTGGTCGGAATTGACCATCGTGCATTGATTCAAAATTACTCCTTTTAACATTTCCTTCTGCACTCCAATATACCACAAATGTTCTATAGGATAAAGATCGGGTGATAGCAATTGATTTTTAATATTGTAGAACAACCACAGCTTGACGTTGTGTTCCATATATTTGGGATCATTCTCCTGTTGGAGCCAAAGAAAAAACTTCTCCGAAGGCCAATTGTTTTGAGCTTTGCTTCATATTTTATTTTAAATTATTTTCGTATCCAATTTTTTCTATTATAGATTCAATAAGTAATCATTAGCCAACCCCGTTGTCTGACATACAACCCCAAACCGTAATGCTACCTCCACCGTGTTTAGCAGTTAGGAAATTATTTTCTTTATTTCATTCAGTCACACTTTTTTTTACTTTAACATAGAATATAAAAAAACTTGCTTTCATCTGAAACTAAAATGCGTTCCCAATATACTGAAGTCTTGTGTACATATTCGTTTGCAAAGTACATCCGTTTTTATACCTTATACCACTATGTGGTCCGTGTAAAATGACTTTGTGGAAATGTTTGCAACTACGAAAAAATATTTGACCTACGAATCACGTTTTGGGGCCATTTAGCGATATTCTTTCTTCCGTCTGTCCATACCTCCATCCGTCTGGCCATCTGTGGGTCGATGTAAACTTTTTATAGGTCGCAAATATGAAAATATTTTGATGAAATTTGGTACAAAAGCTTTTACATTATTGAAATTGCTAAAATCGGTACATATTCAGACCTAGTCCCCATAGAAACTACCCCTATGTAATCGATTCATATTTCCATAAGATAAAATTATCTTTAAGATGTCGGTCCAATTTGGTTTATGTGTGCTTTATCAGTAATCCATAATATACCCTGTAGGACAACTCTTAGTCATGGCCCCCATAGAAAGCTGCTACTTCAGCAAATATGGTTAGAATCGATCCATTTTTTGGCTTAGTCCCTATTATAAATATAACATCCGATGAACTCTTTCACATCTGCAGGTAAAAAATAATAACAATTATTTCTATGCTTATTTTCTATATCCAATTAGTTGGACCTTAGACCCGTACATTAGACCCATGGCATAGGGTATAGTAAAGTTACTTGTTAATATTGCGAACGGTATCTTCATGTATTTTGCGAAGAATTGTTTGCTTTTAGAACTAATTTGGAAAGGATAAATCTGGGATTCTGTTTTCTGATGACAATACAGTTCGCTTTTCTCGCTCCGTTAGCTGGGAGCGGTGACCAGAAGTAGGTTTTCACAAAATTGAATCGATCAGCGTATAATACTACCGACTGGCTTCTCGCTATGATCCGAGCCATTTCACGAAAAACTTAGCCCTCATTTATAAGCTTTAAAAGAATTTTTCGCTTGTCAGCACCGATTACATGGATTTGGGGATTCATCTCAAAATATGTGGACATAGTTTCCATAAGAAATATAATTAAGTCAAATCTGCTTTATACAAACAAGTTTGTCTTCCATTAAATTATATATGATGTACGTCGTTGCATAATTCGTGCGATTCCCCTAATTGTAAATGTATGAATACTCTACACATATAGTTGCCATACTGCTTTTTTGCATTGTAAACGAAAAAAATGTTGCAGAAACATTCCGTGATCCTTTTGAAAACCAAGTAAAATTCCCAATGTGTTAATGGTAAAAAATTCCTAATCCAAATATTTTAATAAAATTCGCAATAATATTAAAATTTTCATGTGCAAGTGTACGTTAGTTAGTGGCAGGACTTTGCATAATGTGTTTAGGCTTCTAGCGAATGTTTTGTCTTCGGATGAAGGACTCCCAAACCTTAAGTTATCCTTTCTCGGGGTTTTTATTACAAAACTGAGTTTATTTATCTACTAGATAATTCTTATATTCTCACTTCTTTGTCTCCAATCAGATTTTTTCGATTTCTTCTTGCTCGAATCGGTAGTTCAGGAACGTTTGTCGGCAGTCTTCGGTGGTCAATAATGTATGGACAAGAGATTTGATACGATCACTGAAATGAATGTTAGCAACAGACAGTGAATAGGAAAATGTCAGTGATATCAGCAGATATCTCGTATGCCGAATCGGCTGTCGCGTCTAATGGTTGTCGTGGTACCGTAACGTTACCTGAAAAGATAAATTAATTAGCGAGAGCAGACAGCCGATGAAGCTGGAGTAGCAAGAGCAGACAGCCGAGGCTCGGTGACAACCGGAATCGATCGTTATTTTAGAATAAGTGCATGGATTCTTTACTTAAACATAAAGTTATCCACACCGATTTTGGATACTTAAACTGGTTGAGAATTATAAGAGATGTGTACATTTTTATCTAAATAATATGGATACCTTATACGTGTCGGTATGTATGTGTACTCAGAAGCTGATCTGGATGATGTCAAATGGTGTGTGGTTGTTTTGTTGATGTTACGTATGTCAGTATGTACGTTGCAAATGGTGAGTGACATTTGCGATGTTACAACTTACCAATTAATTTAGTATAGGTAGATAAATTTGTGCTTGTAATAAAGGATAACAGTTCGCAAGCTCAAAACATTAAAAACTCGTCAATTCTTACTATCGATGAAGTTTCAATATATCCAATTTAAGCTTTAAAAACGATCGATCGATTATTGAAAGATATTTGCACAAATGATCACTTCTATTACTGAATACGTTTATGGTATCGTACTGGAAACTATTCAGTCATCGTTTTTTTTTTTTTTTTTTGGATTTTACCTATAAAAAATGATGACTGTTATTTTATTAATACGGAAATTATGAAACTTTCGCCAGGAGAATGACTTAAATTTGTCGATAACACGACTTAAAATATAACTGAACTCGAACCTGTTTATTGTACATGTTGTGTTTTTTCTTACTACACGAGCCACAACACGACTTAAAATATAACTGAACTCGAACCTGTTTATTTTGCATGTTCTGTGTTTTTTTTCATTACACGTACCAGAACATGAACTTCAAATAAAGCAACACTCAAAAATGTGTGCTTTATGTGTGATTGAAACAAAAAGTATGTGATACAAAAATGTTCGTGTAAATAACGAAATATTAAAACGAACACAGTCATGGTTGTGTTGGGCACCGTAGAAAATTTAGAAACGCACATAATTGATATGAAAATAAAGATATGTGTTGGCTGCTTTTGAACAGAACATTGTGTGTTTCGTGTGTGTATTTTCTGAACCTTGTTATGGACTCAATTTCGAGCTTTTTGTGCCTTTGCAATGAAAATTAAGAAGTCACAAGGACAGACTTTCCAGAATGTGGCCATTTTCTTGGTCAACTACTGTATATGTTGCTGTCAGTAGAGTTCGTTCATTTGATGGATTACGATTTTATATCACTGATATAGTAGAACAATGATAATAGAATTTGCACTAAAAAATATTGTGTACAGAGATTCGTAATTCATAAATTTATTTTGAAAAAAAAAACATTGAAAAAAAATTGATGGGACAAAAAAAATTCATAGAATCTTCTTCTTTTGCAGCATAAAAAATATAGTTTTCATTAAATATATATTTAAGAAGTTTGTGTCTCTGAAAATTTTTTAAATGCATTTAATATCAATTTCTTCCGGCTAATAAAGTTTTGCCATTATAAACTCGGAAAGGGAATTTTTCTTCGCAACCAAAGATTGGCTTTCGAATTTCGAGTGCTTGACTCTGCTAGTTTACAATAAAACAACACGAAATTTATCTATCAGTAGATTATCTCAACTTACATTTATATAACAATTGGCACTGCTTTTTATTTATTATTTTTGAATTTGAAGAAAATGAGAATTTGCTTAGATCAATAGACCAAATCAAAATAGTAAAACAGTAAAAAAATATATAACAAAAACATTTAATTTCAGTTTTAACATACATTTATAGACCAAATATATACCATGTCTATGGAACCATAACTATTGACCAAATGAAGTCATTTTTATTGCTTTCACTTAAAAATCTTTGTCTATTACACTACAGATAAAAGCCGTTTTCAGAAAACTTCAAAAATCTTATCACACATCGAAAAATGTAGCTAACCGTAAGCATTATTATGACTCATTGTTATATTTAAGTAAAATAATAAAAGTTGGTCTAAACAAGTTTTTTTACTTACACCCCAGGAAAAATTTCGTAATAGCAGCTCATTGAGTTTCGCATTACCAATAATGACCTACCCCTGCCCACTGCATTATTTCTTAAAATAAGGCGTTACTAATAATGTGTTATACAGCTACTTTGTGATAATGTTTTTTTTTCTGGGATCGACATATAGTGAAGTGAAAGGTTTCATCACTGACATATATTTTTTTAGAAACTTTAAAAAATATTGGTTTTCGGAAAAAAATCATGTTACATGTGATCTTAAAAGTATTTTTATTACCTTTAATATTACCCAGCGAATCATAATATATATGTATATTTGTCGTTTCAGTACATTTTTGAGGATTTTTCAAAAGTTGTTATATTTGCGTCAATTTTTTTTTTTTTTTTTTTGTCAATTTAAGTTATTTTAGCGAAAATTATATATTATTTTGTCCGGTGTTTTTTTTTTTTTTTTTTTATATACAACATATCACAATTTAAAAAAAAAACATAATACTGTCATGTTATATTAGACACATCATCCAATAATATTATGGGTTTACTTACGCTGCCGTATCCAAAAAAAAAAAAAATAAATAAATAAAAAATCACGAAAAAATGTTACCTGTACTTCATATGTATTTCATTATTCTAAAAGAAATTTGAAATGCCCAAAGATGATAGAGGGTTCGTTTTTTTTTTTTTTTTTTTTTAAATAAAAATCTTTATCCCCCCATTATCGTTACAAGAGATACCAGCGCCTTTATACCGTCAAGCATTGAAAACAAAAGAAACTAATTTTGAAAATGTTGTCAGACAAACAACAAGGGCAACAAATGTATGCCATAAGGTAAGAATCTAACAAGTTAACAAAAAAATAAAAAGTACATACTTACATACAACAAATGAGGAATATCATGTAAAATCATCAAATGGATAGCAGGAGTTAAAGGAGGCATAAAGCTAACAAACTCTTGTGATTGATAAATATTTAAAACACGAGCAACAATGAAAAATAATTGAAATAAGTGAAGCGTTTCATTCAACATTGAATTAGTACGTTGTATGGTTGTTTTCGAAAAACAACAAAGAAAACAAAGTATTTTTTTTTCAGCTTCATCTTTCCATGAGAAATACTTTGAACGGTTTTTCATGGCATGGCATCATTTGAGTTTGCTTGTGTCTACTGTATACAATATACAATTGCTCCCCAGATGGCGTTCGACAATATGCCAATGTGGCTTATGATGTCTTAAACTTAAATACCTCACACTACGCACTGTAACGGCATCGGTGATGCGTAAAAACGTCGATTTACGTTGTCTTTAAGATGCTTCTTCCTCTTCCACCCATTCCAAAATAAAAACACTTGACATTTTGCCGGTTCTAGTGTTATTCTAGTCTAAATAATTTTAGTATTTTGTATTTAAAGACATATTTTCGGTAACTAATTTTTCAAGTTATCATGGAATACCCAGCAAACAAGAGCTTAGCAAAAATGTAAAAAATTAATAATAAAATATTATTGTAATGCTGTTTAAGTAACTAGATAAATGAACTATTAATTAAACATTCGCATATAACAGCAGGTATGAACCATTAACAATTGTAACTTTCACAAATATATGACTGTTTCTTAAGGATTTTAAATATTTTGACAGGTTTGACAAATTGATTTTGCATGCACAGCCAGAAAAACTTATTTTCTATGAGTGACTTCATTTGTATGTTGCTGGGTACATTCTCCCGCTATCGTCTGATGTTTTTTTATACTTTTAATATGCGTATGACATGCCAGAACTCTTGAGATTTAAGAGATTTTCAAACTGTCATGGTATGGTGTCATTCATTTGTGTTTTGTGTTAAGCTTCTTTCATGGGGTTACCATAGAATGTTGTCTGTTTTTTAGCATCTCATTGAAGGGAATTAAAAATACTGGTTGATATTTCTGTTTGTTTTCTTTTTGTTTTCATTTTCACAATTTTGTTTATTGAGTTGACATTAACTAAAGATACTGTGGAATATTAGTCTGTTGTTGTTTGTTGAAAAGTTGAGTTGGACTTCACATTGAGAATAAATCATAAAATCATCAATTAATCCTTTTGTCTAAGTACAAAACTTCAGAAACAGAGCCTACTCGAAAGCCACCGACCCCAATTAACGTATGATATTGGAATGTATAAACTGTAGATTGATTAATAATATCCTGTCTCAGTATATAGCTACGATCATCACTGACTCGCTGGTTGTATAACGAATTTATTTACGAATTAATTTCATTCGATAGTGTTTTATTTAAGTAAAATCATAAAAACGCAAGTCGGAAAAACTCACAAATGCAAAAAACGAAAAATCAGGCAAAAACGAAAAACAGAAAATGCCAGAAGCGTAAAATTGAAAAGAGAAAAATCGCAAAAAATAAGGCACACAAACGTTGCAAAATTTTTAAGAAACTTGAATGAAAAATCGTAAAAAATCAAAACCAAAGATTAAAAAGCAAAAACAAACAAGTAAGAAAATTATAGTTGGTCTAGGCCGATTATACGATACCCTATACCATGCGTTTAGAGACCCTATCTCTTAGGCGTAACTAATTGGATATAGAAACTAAGCATAAATCAAATTTGAGTGGCATTGTTATTAATTTTGTTGCCTTTAAATATGAAAAAGTTCATATCCGATGCTATATCTATGTAAGGTAAGGTCACTTATTTTTTGCAAAAATATATAAATACCAAATTTGTTTTTTATAGATTTAAGTGAAGATCGAGAATCAGCTTTATATGGGGCCTAGGACTAAGATATGTCTTAGTATTTGTTGGTTCTCTTTACTTTAACTTGTATTTTTTTAGAAATAAACACTACATTAATTCAATAAACACTACATAAACATAGTTAAGTGTTATGAAAATGGAACAACATGTTGATTTTGATAACTTTTGCTGCGTTTGCGGAAAACGTACTATTACAGCCTCTCGTCGGAAAATCGGCGATGACTTTGCGGAATTATATAACCAATACTTTAATCAGGTAGTTTTTCGTAATGTGGAGTGGGCCCCGTCTGTCATTTGCACTGGTTGCTTGTCTATATTAAATAGATGGAAAAAAGGTAAGATTGATTCTATGCCCTTTGTGTGACAATGATTTGGTCGTATCCACAAGTTCATACTTCAAATTAGTGCTATGCGTGCTTAAATTTTGTTTCTGGAACAAATAGGAACAAATTACGTACATTTCAATATACAGAAACAAAATATACACAATTACCGTTGCCGCATTCGGAAAATATTCCAATTCCCAGAAGACCAAGCATAGCAGAAGAATGTAGGTCACATAAGTATCACAATACCAACCATCCCACGTCATTAACAACTGCAATCATTTAGAAATTATACAAAACCGTTTGGACATTATGGTACGTCGCCTTAAACTATCTCAGCGGCAGTCAATTCTTTTAGCTAAGGAACTGAAACAAGCTAATATTCTAGCGCCTGATGTTAAGGTATATGGATCAATCGGTCATCATCGTCAATTTACAACGATCATAATTGGAAAATTTGTGCTGACTTAAAAGTGATAGCTCTTTTAAGAGGTATGCAAACGGGTTACACTAAAAATAAGTGCTTAATGTGTTTATGGGATACCCGATATAGAGGTGATCAGTACGAAAAGTAGGACTGGCCTCAACGTGAAACAGCTAAATTACGAGTGAATAACATTGTTGAAAATCCACTTGTATCAATTGATAAAGTATTGTTACCCCCGCTACATATCAAACTGGGGATTGAAAAAACTTCATTAAGGTGCTTAGTCCGACTGAAAAGGCGTTTAACGAGCTAAGTCGCATTTTTCCAAGATTAAGTAATATGAAAATTAAAGAAGGTTTTTGATAAATTATTCCATACTAATAATTTATTTTGCGTTTTTTAAAGGAATACTTAATGGACCGGACATCCGTCGCTTGATGAAGGACAAGTTATTTAGTATTGAAAAGCTTGAGGCATGGAACTCTGTAAAAGGGGTTATTGACAATGTTTTAGGTGTTAATCGAGCTGATGATTGGCGTATTTATACAGAAAAAATGATTTCCGCTTTTCACCGTATTAATGTAAAAATATCTCTTAAAGTTAATTTTTTTCATTCTCATGTCAACAAGTTTGCTGAACAATCACCAGCTGAGTCTGATGAGCATGAGGAGAGACTCCATCAAGTGACGGCTAGACTTGAACACTGGTACAGTGGTAAAAAGTTGGATTCTCTGTTAGGTGATATTTGCTGGAACCTACAAGAAGAAATGCTTGAAAATGATGAATAATGAATAAAATAAAAAAATCCGGGAAAAATTTTTCTGCGAAAACAATTGACAGAAAATGTGTTTAACAAAGTTGGATTGATTAAAATTCAAAAATGATCCCAAAATATAAAAATATAGTTTTTTGGTACTTTATTATTGAAATTTTAAATCGCGAATATCGCGAATATGAGCGCTAACTTTGAAAAACCGCTATCACCATTGAATTCAGCGTACGCGAATTAGCTTTACCAGTGGCCTAGCTTGTTACGAAAAAAAAATTTCAAATTCGAGCACAGTGTAATTAATGGGAGTAATAAACAAACACAAACCCAATTTGACCGAGATCTATAAGATGATTTGGATTTTATGACTATTTAAGTCGATTTCATAGGGGGTATTTGTATGGAGACTAGGTCTGAACATGGACCGAATTAGTCTGAGTCAGTCGGTATAATAAAAGGTCAAATATTTTTGGTATTTACAATTGTATTGTATTGTATAAAGAGGTATTTGAAGTACTGCGACCAAAGTGATCTATTGTACTGCCCTCTGCTAATAGGTCGTCCCTATAAACCCTCATCCAACCCTGAAGCCCTAAGGAATTCGCGGATGTTGGTTTTAGTAATTTTATGTCGCTACCTAGTATTTGGAAGGAACCCAGGTGCATTAGCGCTCCACAGCTCCCAAGTATGTTCTCTGGTAATTCTGCTTCCTCATCACAGAATCTACATATGGGGTTTGCTACAATTCCTAACCTGCTCAGATGTTCCCTGAGCGTACAATGATTTTAATGATTTAATGATTTATTTTAATGATTTCCTGCACAACAAGACTAAGTCTTATAATTACAGTACAGGATTTTAGTAGTGTACAAACATGTTTAGCCAAATTAAATTGAATAAAATTGTAACTAATATATAAAAATTAATATGAATAACATAAGAATTTATAAAATTGTGACATTAATAAAATATAACATAGAATATTTAAAAAAAAAGTTTTAAATTAAAAATAATTAAAAATTACAAAAAAAAAGAAATATGTACATATATGTAAATGAAATTTTACCAGGAGTAGGAATAAATAATGATATAAAAAATTATATAAATTAAAGTTATTAAAAATTAGGACATAAAAAAATAATTATGATATAAATAACTATAAAAGAAAAACTACCAGGAGTATTTAACTAAAATAATTAAAAAGACTTTTTTTAAAACTCATTGCGTTGCTGTTTATTTGTTGGCTATGTTGAAGAGCATTCCAAAGACGAGTAGCATTTACAAAGAACTGCCATTCAGAAACGAGACATCGGAATTTGGGAATTATGACATTTTTGCCTCTTGACGATCTAGCAAAGCGTATATTTTGAAAAAGGTACTTCGGTTTTTGAGAGTATATAATTTTTCGAAAAAATATTAAAGTTCTAATCTTTAACAAGTTTTCAAACGAAACTCCATAGAGAGTCTTCGAATAGGACGATACTTGATCTCGCTTTTTAAGTCCGTAAACATATCGTATAATATTATTATATAAAACTTGAAGTTTTTTCTTACTTATGGAGTCACAATAAGAAAACAATTCACAACCGTAAGTAAGACTAGGAATCAAATAAGCTTTCGCGAGTAGCATTCTTACTTTTAACGGCGTAAAGTACTGCACAGACCAAAACGTTCTTAATTTGACATATATTTGCACAACCAGAGTATTGATATGATTTGACCAAGTTAAGTTATTGTTAAACACTATTCCCAAATTTTTTGCCGTTCGTACAATATCAATTTTCTCGTTGTTTATAATGATGTCATCTTGAATGATTGGGTTTAACGTTTTTTTGTGAATTACGATACATTTGGATTTTCTTGGATTTAAACACAGGCCGTTTGCTGATGCCCAACAAGATATGTTGTTTAAATCATGATTGAGTTTATTAACGTTTTCTCTGATAGATTGAACTGGACTACTTAAATACAATTGTACATCGTCTGCATACATGTGAATCTTGCAGTGAGATAAATGTTGTGGCAAATCATTAGCATAAATAGAAAAAAGTAGTGGCCCCAGAACAGATCCCTTGTTAGTGTAAGGGGATTGGACTCAATGCCGTTTAAACAAACCGACTGAATGCGGTCAGTGAGGTAAGATGATATAAGTTGTGATGATGTTGATGAAAATTTAAAATGTGACCTTAGCTTAGTACATAATATTTGATGGTTAACTGTGTCAAAAGCCTTGGAGTGATCGAGTAGCACCAAGAAGTTAATCTTACCATCATCTAGTTCACGCCTTATACTCTCCGGTACGTCAATTAAAGCAGTTACACAGCTGTGATTAGGTCGGAAACCTGACTGTCGGTCAGACATTAGGTGATTTTCATAAACGTGAACACTTATCTGGTGGTGTAAAATTTTTTCTAAAGCTTTTGAAAGAAAACTTAAGATAGATATTGGCCGGTACTCACTGTTTGATTTAGGGACTGGAATTAGCTTCGCATGCTTCCATTTCGAAGGAAAACAGCTAGTTGTGATGATGGTATTAAATAAATGAGTAATATACGGCAATATAGATGGCAGAATTATTCTAATGAACTTAGGATCAAGATTATCATATCCTATTGCATTGGATTTTATTTGAGAACAACTAGAGAAAACATCAAATTGATTGACACATGAAAATTCAAATATGTCCTGGTCAAGCGTATCATTGTCATTATAAAGAGAATTTTCGCTTTGTGCCATATTGTCCGTCGCTACAAGAAGCGAAGTATTAGTAAATATGTTGTTGAGTTCATCAACATTAATGGAGCAGTTCATGCTTTTATCCATATTTCCAATACCAATGTCCCTAATAGTTTTCCAGGTGTGTTTGGATTCAAGGGCGGTACCGAATCGCTTAGAGTAATACTCAGTTTTGGCCATTCTAATTCGATTATTAGCATCCCTCCAAGCAGAACGAAATTCTGCTTTTAGTTCTGGTGTTTTAAAACGCTTCCATCTAGAGTATGCTAAATCCCTTCGTTGTATTGAATTTAGAATAGAAAAATTGAACCACGGTTTTTTTTGACCAGTTAAAATCCCGGTTAGTATTCTCAGACCGTTATTTGAAAATCCAATGCACGACCCAAATCTATTCTTGTTGTAGCCACCTAACAACATTTTGGATTGCCTTAAGCCCAAGTGGCTCGAGAAAATTTCCCGTCTAACACAATTTTCATGTTCCCTGAGTATGCTTTTCCATACTGCTTTTCCTATTCCACAAAATGGTTGCGGCCCTATTAATTTTATGCCAATGTGTCCCGGGACCCAACAAAGGCTAACCTTGTTGTGTTTACCTAGCTCATTTAGCTTCTGCAGACAGTCCCATACTAGATTAGAGTCTATTTCATAGGAGCTTAGTGCTCGAATAGCAGCTTGACTATCTGATAATATGGTTATGTTCCGTCTTTTGTACTCCTATTCAAGTTGATTTGTGCACACCTATTGATGGCATAAATTTCCGCATGGAAAATGGTCGTATGTATTCCCATTGGCTCGAAGTATTTGGTTCTAGGCCAGAAGACTCTCGCCCCTGTGCCACTTTCAGTGTTTGACCCATCTGTGTACCATTTGATTGTATCTTCTCTTGGAGAATAGACTATACTTAAACCGCTCCATATTGCTAAGTTCCATAATAAAGTATTTCCTGAAATCATATTTCTTCTCAGCCTTGTCCATGGGGCAATCCAGGAGAGAGTTATCATTAACTTGGCTTATTCGGTTCCATTGCCCTTCATAAAGCCTGTTTATAGTTTAATCCCCCTTTATCCTGATTGCCGTTGCCAGGGCTTTCCTCTGCACCACTATATGTAGTGGGCTTAGTTCCAATAGTGCTTCAAGTGATTCCATTGGGCACGTCCTCAGTGCACCCGTTATCCCAATGCACGCTACTCTTTGTATCTTACTTAGCTCCATTTGAGTCGACTTCAGATCTGTTCTTTTGGCCTACGCTATAGCTACATAAGTCACTTTTGGGCGGACCATCATAGAGTACATCCAGTGTAAAATGCTGTTTTTACATCCCAAGGTTTTACCCGCTACCCTTCTGCATATCATTGTAGCTCGCTTGGCTTTCTCACTGATGTGGTCAACATGTGCCTTCCATGTTAACTTGTTGTCCAGTACTATCCCCAGATATTTCACTTCTGCCTTTGGTTCAATGACTTCTCCCACAATTTGAATTGCCCTCCATCTTGAAAGTTTCTTTTTCCTGGTAATGGTACAATAGCGGTCTTTGTTGGATTGCATTCAATCCTGTTGCCTTGCACCATTGACATATAATCCTCTACCCTCTTTGTACAAAGTCACATAGGGTTTCCTCGAAATTGCCTATTGCTATTAAGACCATGTCGTCCGCGTAGCCTTGACATTATATTCCTGCTTCCGACAGTTTCATTAGTAATTCGTGAACAACCAGACTCCATATCAAGGGCGAAAGATCTCCTCCCTGTGAACATCCTCTGGATGTGTTGACGGATATGATCGCCCTTCTGCTGTTGTTTCTACTGATCTCGTGTAAAGCACTTCTACCATCCATTTTGATGTCACTTGGTCTACTCCTCTTTGGTTTAATCACTTCGTGTGAAGTATTATCAAAGGCTCCTTCTATATCCAGGAAGGCACAAATGGCTATTTCCTTTTCATCTATTGATTTCTGAATAGTTCTTACTAGGCTAGTGAGATCGGTCTCTGTTGATCTGCCCGCTCTATTTGGTAGTTACAAACATCAACACAAAGTCATTATACCCTGACCACATAGGGGTATAAAAATCAGCTAAAATATAAGATTCTAGAGTTAAAACATAGTAGTATAGGGTATAAAAATCGCAAAAATTTAAACCGCAAAATCGCTAAAACTCAAAATCGCAAAATCAATAAAAATCCAAAATCACTAAAACTCAGAATTGCAGAAACGTAAAATTGCAAAACCAAAAATTGTACAAAACATGAATATCGCAAAAACTCTAAAATGCAAAATCACAACAATTTAAAATCGGAAAAATGCAAAATTGTAGAAACGTCAATTCGCAAAAATGGAAAATCACAAAAACACCCAAATCTCGAAGTCGTATTAACACGAAAATGTCAAAAGTAATAATCACAAAAATGTAAAATCGCAAGATCGCAAACACATTTTTAAAATAAATATTAAACGAATTGTTTAATTAATTTCATGTATTTTAAATGAAAGTGTTTTTCGTTTTTTAAACGGGCGCCGTATTTACTTTACAACTACCTAGTACTGCTATATTTATAGACTAACAGCCGTATTCATAAAAACTAAAGTGTACTTCAAGCAGACTTTATCAACAAATTTTATATGAAAAACACACAATAAAGTCTACTTGAAGTACACTTTAATTTTTATGAATACTGCTGTAAGACTGTAAAGTATTAACCTGACTTCAAGTTTGATAATATTTCAGCCTAAATAATTTCAAACTGCCAAAGTACTAAAACTGGTAGTCTGCCAACATTTAGATAATTTTGAAAATTTCCACATTATGCGATTACTAAGGATTGGCTAATGAACTGTATCATAAATTAACATATGAAATCTGTCATATCTGTCCAGTTAATAAGACAATCATACCCATTATATGGTGAGAGTGAGTCGATTTAGCGATGTCCGTCCGTCCATTCCTCTGTCTCTCAAAAATTATAATGTGTTACAGGTGAGGAATCTTCGACAAATACTTTCAGCCCGTGCTGAGAATATGCATGATTCACCAAATATTCCTACGTACCAAACCAATACCCCCGTACATCATTCACTATCGTCGCGGTACTGCCTTCAGGTACTACTTCGCGAAGCTGGTCAGCTATCGCAGCTGCTCCACATCTCCTCCTATCCCGTTTTTTTCAGGATTGTGTCGCTATCAGGACCTTTCGGACTTCCTGTGCTATCCTCCTTGCCTCAGGTACTATACCAATGAATTTATTGACTGCAACCAAGTTCTGATTCGACCGCAGCATCAATTTTTAACTTGCACAAATAAAAGAATTTGTATGGTCAAGCAGTTTTTGTTTTGAATGTGCCTTAATCTAAGTGGAGGAAGTGCTTCGAAAATCGGTTCATACTTGAAACATAAACATGTTGGCCAAAGAATTAAGAGTCTCTTTTTAAGCTTTTTTCAATGTTATTTCAAATTATCAGGAGAATTTCACCATTAATAGGAAACATATTTCGAAAAGAAAGCAAGGTCCACATGATGTGTATAAGGCAATACGCAGTAACGACAAACGAAGCAAGTCATATGTTACAGCGGGCCCAAATTGGCATATGTCCCTACAATAAAAAAAAACTCTTGAGTGGTACTGGAAGAATAACGTGGTTTTTATACCGAGACAAATCCACCAAACTGTCCGAAGCTAAGGCCAGTGGAGAGATATTGGGCTCTTGTGAAAAGAGAGTAGAGTAGCACAAAAAGTTGTCCCAAAAGGTGGAAGATTTTAAATGAAGGTGGACTACCTTTTCCAAAAAAGTGTCAGAAGCCTCTATAAAATCCGTAATGGAACTGTTTTCAGAAAAGGCTGCTGAGTTCTTAAGTAATGATTAGAACTATAGAAATGTATCTTTTTTTTAAGCTTTAATATAATTTGAATTAAAAAAAAAATCGAAACTCTTGGCTCCATGGTCTCCTTATTATATTATGTGTATGCTAAGATTTTTTCGATCTCACTCCTTGTTATAATGGAAAATATTTTGTAAAAAAAGAGTGAAATTTCTAAAACATTGGTCTGCAAATACTTTTAAAATATAAAAATACTTTTCAATTTTAAAAGTCCTTTGTTAATATCAAAATATTTGAAAGTGGAACAAAACTTAAAATTTTCATTAATAATTGGCGAGTAAAGCTAAATCCTCAACTCCATTCCATTTCTGAGATTTTAAAAGAATTTTTCCAGCAAAATTGCTAATGTTCCCCTCTTTCATTGGGCACCAATATGGATACCGTAGGATGATTCTAAGTGTTTAGTATATGTATCTTTTGAAATTCAAAGCTTAAAAATTTAAAGATTACGAAATGGAAATTAGACCCGTCTTATCTCCCGGTAACGAAAATATAATTTTTTTTTCATTATTAAATTTTTGCATTAAATTTTTGTTTAAGGAACAAAATTTAAAATTTTTAATAACACTTACTAATACTGGTAGAATGACACAAATTTGGTATATCTTAGTACATAATTAAGTCCTCAACATAATGAAAGAAAAATTTTTGAAAGGACATTATTCACATTTTTTTATCCTGATTTAAAAAAGTAAGTAAAATAAAAAAACTACCAAGATTCTCCTATTTCATTTATATCAAATGTATTCCTTTGGCAAGCCAAAGCAATATCGAAGTACAATCTTTTCAAACTTTGAAGTCCTGCTAAAAGGAAACCAGACCACCAAATAAAAAAGAACAATAAAAGTAATTTTACTCCATTTGGTCTTTGGTTTTGGACATATTATTTCAACTAAACTTGTACTTATTTTTTTCAAGTATCAGTACGAATTTTTTTTTTAATTCAGTAAGTCTTTCTAATCGTTTACATATCACAAAAGTTTATATACATGCAAATCAATATGACCAAGGAAAAAACTAAAGCAATTCCTCATCCACAATAATAAATGAAAATTTAAGTTAATGATATTAGTTGTGTTCCACTGTCATCCCGTTAAGGATATTCAAACAAACTCTTTTATAAAGAAGAACAGACAGTTTTTTCTTTTCTTATTGTTTTTCTGTCTAAAAAATTTGCTTATACTATTCATTCCATGGCATGACATGCTTTAGTGCTGCCCACATAATGTTACCAAAAAACCAGACTCCGTTAGAAAATTGTTTACTTTTGATTTTTCCTTTACTCGCTAGAATAACTACGTTACTGTTTGTGTCACAAGCTGAAAGTAAAACCTGTAGCACAGACTCATTCAATTGCTGTTGACTGAGTGTTTCTCATTGTCTGTTTGATTTTGGTGCGACCTCGTTAATTGTAATGAGTTAAAATACTTGTGCAACTTATTAACGCACATTTTGTTTAATGAGTTTTTTTTTTGTAATCATCGTGTTATCACATTTCAATCACTTAACACAAAAGGATTACAAAAAGGATTGAGGGTATTTTGAACGATAAGCCAGACATGTATATTTCATTTTATTGTACCATGATTGTAAAAGCAGATATTTCATGCATAAATGCAAGCGTGCATGTACAAAGTAGTTTGTTTCCTCGTGTGCTTACAAATTTAATTTTTATTTTGTTTTTATAATAATAATACCTTGTTAATATTAAGTAGGGCACATAACATATTGCGCTTGTATGTGCATGTACTTATTATTAAATTTTAATTTGTTTTTTATTTATTGTTAACTTTGTTTTAAACAATCCAATGGTTAACTAGATTTTAATTTTTTTTTTTTTTTATTGCAAATTAACAAAACATTTTACAACAACAAAGTTCTAGTACTTTTTGAAAAACTGCAATGGGGTGTTTCCAACATAATAAAACATTTAATGATTAATTGCACGGCAACACGAGAAACTTTATTTTTCTTTGGTTTTTCAATCTGTGTTGTTTAAAGATTCTAGAGTGGAAATATTGTAATAAATCATGCATTAAAAATCCTTTCACTTTTAAACATCGGTTTTTTTGTTGTCTTTAACAAACTTAGTTAATATTATTGTGTTGCAAAGTTTTAATATGAACAAACAGCGAAAAATCTCAATAAAGTGGATTTTTTTCTTAAATGAAAAAATTTTGCAAATTTTCGAAAGTGGAATTTTTATATAATCCACACTTACGATATAAATCATTGGATGCAGTAAACTGTATTTTCTTTAGCAAAATTAAGTTTCGAAAGTATTAAGGACCAGGTAGGGTCTGTGGATTTTTGAATTGGTATGGCTGGTTGGACTAACCAAACCGCTTTTCTTCAATTTCAGATTTGAGATGCCATGGTTTCTTAACAGTTGTTACTTTTTACAAAACAAGAGGATTCACTGTATATATACTAAACATTATTTTTCTACAAATATATAAAACAGCAAATAAAAACAACATTTTCCTTGAAACCTTTTACGATTAATTTTTTTGAACAACTGGATTTTGTTTCTAATTATTACCCACCCGTAATTAAGGAGTGAAGGTAAATAACATAGTTTTAAACATGAAAACGTACTAAATGTTGCCTTGTTCAACGTCACGCTTTCACTATGCAGGAATTTACAACAGTTGAGTGCGGTTAAAACTAACTACACAAGACCAGGAAATTTAATACGTTCTAAACGATGTTCTTTTTACACATGGTGATATATAGTTCTTCAGAATATAAAAAAAAACAAGTTTTCAGCTTCTGACGACTTCCTTTTATAACACCTTTGGTACATCATTGTCATCAATACATACATTAGGGCTATAGCTTTGGAAAAAAATTTTGCAAATATCAAATCGGCCATATCCAAGCCGTATAGACCTCAAAACAAAGTTTCACATAAATCTTGCTGAGGTTTGGTATATAAAAATTTTTTTACTCACTATTTTAAAGTTTAAAAAAAAATTTTTTATTTTAATTGTACTTTGACAAAAGTTTTGAAATTTTTCAGGGCGGTAGAGTTTGTTTTTCCCCATCATTTCCGGAGCCAAGTCAACGAATTTAATAATTAAAATATAACTAAATAACAATAATAAAATTATATTACTTTTTTAAATATTTCTCTTATTTTTAAAAGATAATAGCATTTTACATAATAACTGAAATTTGTAAAATGCAATTTTAAGTAACAAAATTATAACCGTTATAGATGGACTATGCGATACCCTATTCTATGCATTTATCGAATTGGTATGAGGTCAAACTAAATAAAAAAATAAAAATAAGCATTAACCAAATGAAATTTTTCTTAATTGTTTGAGTGCAAACCTGAAAAAGTTCATATCGGATGTTGTACTTATATGGGGACTATGTGGAGAAATGGATCAAGTTTGACCATATTCGGTAAATCCACTTATATTTTGCAAAAAAAAAAAATACATACCAAATTTGAGAAAAATCTGTCATATTTATACCTATGTGGTTTGGGTATAATGACTTTGTGCTGCTGTTTGTAACAGCCAAAAATATTTGACCTAGACAAATCTTTAATTATACCGATCGAATCAGAATCACTTTTTGAGTTGATTTAACAATGTCCGTCCGTCCGTCCGTCCGTCCGTCTGTGTGTCCATGTAAACCTTTTAATCAAACTGCAGGTCGCAAATATGAATTTATTTTGATGAAATTTGGTATATAAGCTTTTATCGGCCATGGGATGAAAGCTATTGAAACTAGTGAGAATCGGTCTATGTTCAGACATAGCTCCCATAAAAATTACCCCTATGAAATCGACATAAATTGCCATAAGATCCAAATTGTCGTATAGCTCTTACTCAAATTGGGTTTGTATGCATTCACTACATCCATTAATGAGTAGTCCAAAAATTATACCTTTGGGCCCATATTGACTGCTTCCCGATCTTCACTTAAATCTATTAAAAGCATAAATATTGCACTGATTCTTCTCAAATTTTGTTTGTATATATTTTCGCAAAATACAAGAGACTTTACCAAACATGATCAGGATTGGTCCACTTTTTTACCTAGTCCCCATATTGATTTAGCATCCGATATGAACTTTTCATATCTGCAGCCAAAAAAAATTAATAATAAAAATCCCACTCAAATTTGGTTTTTGTATATTTTCTATGTCCAGTTAGTTGGGCCTCAGAGATAGGGTTTCTAAACGCATGGTATAGGGTATCGTATAGTCGGTCTAGACCGACTATAATTTTCTTACTTGTTTTGTTTTTGATAGGTTTAAGTGAAGATCGGGGCATGACTAAGAATTGCCTTGTAGGGTATATTTTTGGACTACTAATTAATGGATGTAATAAATACACACAACCTAGGTCTAAACCAGCACCGATTCTCACGTATGGCCGATTAAAGCTTATAATCCAAATTTCTTCAAAATATATTTATATTTACGACCTGTAGTTTGATTAGAACGTTTACACATCGACGGACGGACAGACAGACGGACGGACATCGCTATATCGGCTTAGAAAGTGATTCTGAGTCGACTTGTACAATAAAAGATGGGTCTAGGTCAAATATATTTTTGGATATTGCAGGGTATAAAAAGGTAAAATTGCTAAATAAAAATACGTTTATCAATTTTCTTCGCATTGAAGATTTTTATACCCTATACCACTATGTGGTTTGGGTATAATGACTTTGTGCTGCTGCTTGTAACTATCAAAAATATTTGAACTAGACCCATCTTTTTTATATCGATCGAATCAGAAGCACTTTCTGATTCGATTTAACGATGTCCGTCCGTCCGTCCGTCCGTCCGTCTGTGTGTGCATGTAAAGCTTGTAATCAAACTGCAGGTCGCAAATATGAATATTTTTTGATGAAATTTGGTATATAAGCTTTTATCGGCCATGGGAGCACAAACCAAATTTGAGTGAGATTTTTGTTAATTTTTTTGCTGCAGATATGAAAAAGTTCATATCGGAAGATATATCTATATGGGGACTAGGCCCAAAAAAGACCGATCCTGACCATGTTTGGTAAAGTCTCTTGTATTTTGCAAAAATATATACAAACAAAATTTGAAAAGAATCCGTGCAATATTTTTGTTTTTTGATAGATTTAAGTGAAGATCGAGATGCAGCTCTATATGGGGACTTTGACTAAGAGTTGTCCCATAAGGATCATTTTTAGACTACTGATTAATGGATGTAATAAAGATTTATATGATAATTTGGATCTTATGGCAATTTATGTCGATTTCATAGGGGTCATTTGTATGGGGGCTAGGTCTGAACACGGACCGATTCTCACCAATTTAAATAGAATTCGTCCAATGGCCGATAAAGGCCTTCATCAAAATATAATCATATTTGCGACCTGTAATTTGATTACAAAGTTTACATGGACACACAGATGGACGGACGGATGGATATTGCTAAATCAACTCAAAAAGTGATTCTGATCCGATCGGTATACATGTATTGTATACTTAAAGGGCTGTTTAAATTACCGTAATTTGAAATTTTTTTGAGTAATTTCATTGAAATGAAAAAGTGTTCTACCCGCGGATCGTCACGGATGCAAAAGTATACACAGCGTTAAAGAGGGCACTTTCACCTTTCTCTGGGTGGTATACGTTTCTTGTTCCCTTTTGTTCCCGAGAAGTTCTATTCCACTAAAGTTGAAATTTGACACAAATATAGTAGTTTAATAAATAGTTCAGAGCACCCTTAATATTAAACGGTAGGGTTGTGACCACCTACATCAACTAAAGACTGCAATCTTGCCAAACTTGTAAAGAAGACAGCAGGTCATTATCGACGACAACTTGCGAGTAGTAACCATTTGTTTTTGACGAAAAAAAGAACAAAAAAAATCATCTTTTTCTGAAACCAAAAAAACAGCTGAGTTTGACAGCGTGGCACGCCCACAATTAGCAATAGCTTAACCTAATTTTTGGGCTACATTAATTTGGAAAAAGTAACCCAAAATTGAACGCAATTTTTATATATTACTGCCATGTATTGGGATTTCAAATAAACATTTTTTTTTACTAAAATTTAATTCTTAAAAACACACTTTACCTAAATATTTCGTGCAAAAAACAATTGAAAATTATTACACAATCCATATTAATAATAACTTATTATACAAAAGTTTCTATGAAAACTAATTTATAATCCATGGCATGCATACTTATTTTAATTAAATTAAAAAAAAAATAATTAATTAAAATTCTGTTTTAAGAATAAAAATTATTAGCACATGAAGTATGTATATTTAAGTGTTATTAATATTTGTATTTGAAAACAACCCTGCAGGAAATGTCAATAGTCAACAGTACTGATTCACTATTGACTTTGTCACCAGTACTACTTACCCACTATACCCCAGACAATGTAATTTTCTATAGACATTTAACATGTACGTATCATTGCAAATCACTAGTGACATTGGTACTATTGATTAAGTAGTGACTAGGTAGGTCTCATGGGACATTGGAACCAGAGATTCTTGTACAAATTTGATTGTTCTTTCACTTTTATAACTTCGTTTACTTATAATGTTTTTTTCTTTGATTTATTATAAAATATATTTTTATTTACCTTTTATATTCAATTTTTCTATGTCTTGTTTTAAACTTTAGTTTTTCATCTGACCACGTGTTTTTCAAACAAAATTATAGAAAGCAAGAAGAAGCAGAACTGCCAACTTCTCTATTGAAAAATTTTTTGACAGATAAAGCAAAGTAAATAGTGTAGACGCTTAGTTGACAAAAGTGGTGACTTGGGGACACTTGACCCCAGGCTTCCTGCAGGGAGTGTATGAAAGCAAGTAAGAAAAATAAACCAATTATACGACACGCTATACAATGCGTTTAAATACTTGGTATAATAGCATGTTCAGACGGCAAAATTAACCACTTGATTCGCTCTCTGAATCATGATTATGAACCTTGGTGTTAAGACGAGTGTTCTTGTTTCATTTTGACGTTTATATATTTTGTGCTAATATTTGAAGACATCCTTCAACACTTTACGTTTCACTATTTCATTTTTTCCATTTTTATTTGAATATATATATATAAATATATACTTTTTATTTGTTAAATGTTTCTATTTATTTTATTGCACAAATTAATTTTTTGTTTTTTTTCTTTATTTATATATTTTTGACAGCTAGTTCAGATAAACTAGCGATTATTTCTTATCAAACTTGGAGATGATACTCAATGTTTCTAGGTTCACCACTAGGTTCATTTTGAACCAAGTAGATTCGCTCTCAAAATTTTGTATGGCGAATCATGTAGATTCAATCATGATTCGGGCGCGAACCGTGAATGAGAGAGCGAACCGCGAATCTTGCTGTCCGTGTGAACATAGCTTAAGGTCCAACTAATTAGGTGCAGAAAACAAGCATAAACCAAATCTGAGTGGAACTTTTATTACGATGTTTTTTTTAGCTTTTTGCAAAAACGTATGTGACCCTGCATATGGAGTAAAACAGCTCAAGAACCATTGGTGATGTCTCATTTCATTCGGCAACAAATCAAGTTGGACTAATTTTATCGAATGAAATCTTAAAAAATTATAATTTCAATTATTTTTTGAAAAACATGAAAAATAAATTTATTAGCAAAGTAGAAGAGGTATATTACATACGACTCTGCATATGAAAACCAACCTAGTATGTCAGAACAAGCTTTTGAGTAAAATGCAATTATATTTTATTTTCCCCCTCTGTGTTGCATTTCCATAGTGTGCGCGTTCTCATTTCTTCGTTGAAAGTTTATTTTGATTTGTTTGTTTTAACTGATTTCAATGTTTGTTTTATCATTTAGTGGTAGAACACCGAGTTTGTTTTAATTATTGTGAAAATGTCTCGCGCTAGTATGATGAATTTGATCAACTGTGCAATGTATTTGATATTGAACGTTATGTATTTATCACCATCGCCTTAATTTTTACATTACTTTGCGATGTTTTTGAGACTTGCAAGCGATTTTATATGAAAATTGAAGGTCTTTCATATGCAAATGCAAAAAAATGATTTCATGAAATTTGACACACTAAGTGGGTTTTATTAAGCAGGGTCACATATGCAAAATAAAATTTGAGAAAAACCTGTGAAAAATTTTTGTTTTTGATAGACTTAAGTGACGATCGGGAGTAGCTTTATATGGGGGCTATGACTAAGTATTGTCCTATAGGGGTTTTTTTTTTTTTTGAATACTAATTAGTGGATGTAATAAATACACACAAACCTTCAATGACCGAGATCTATATAATTTGGATCTTATGACAAATTAAGTTATGCTATGGCGGCTAGCTCTATACAAGCACCGATTTTTACCAATTTCGATATCTTCATCATATAGACGACAAAGTCTTATTTACCGAATTCCATCAGAACATATAAATCGAATCAGAAAGTGATTCTGAGTCGATGGGTATTATAAAAGATGGGTCTAGGTCAAATATTTTTGGTAGTTCCAAACATCAGCACCAACTCATTATACCCTGACCACATAGTGGTATAAGGAATACAAATGTTCTGTTTGCAACAATCTATTAACAAATAGCAATATAAGAAAACAAAACAAATTATTTGAATATTATGTTTGAAATTATATCAAATTCTAATATCATAATAGAATAACATGATACGAAAATATTATGGTATACTAATAAAGATTAATTTCGTTAGTGCATTTAAGTTCAAATATTGTATTGGTTTTTGTTCTGAGTGGGACTTCACTTAAATCTATTAGAAAACAAAAATATTGCATACATTTTTTTTAAATTTACTAAATATGGTCACGGTCAAACATTCTTTGACTTAGTCCCCATACACAAATAACATCATATATAAACATTTTCATATCTGACCGCCGCCGATCGACTAACAATTTTCTTAGTTTTTTTAGAAAAACTTCGTTATAAGCGGTATTCGCGATAAGCGAATTATACCGTATATGGGATTGTATAGCAAAATGACTTATACACACGATAGGCTCTTACAAATTTACACGTTTTATCTATAAACGAATTTTGCGACTTTTAAGGATAATTAAAGTCCGACTTAAATAAAAGTTTAACAAAAGTAAGCCGATACTCAACAATTGAAATAGTGATTCCTGGCTTCCATGCCATTTTTTCTATAAATGAGATCTGAACATCTTGTTTTGATTTGGCATACATATAAGATGCACTGTTGCTTCACTATTTTGATATTTTCCTTAATCAATAGATTATCTACAACAGACAATATCTGGACATACAGAAAAAAAGAACCAACCGAATTGTACTAAAGTTCAGCAACTGTATCTTAGAATGTATCAACAGAAATTTAATATCAGTAAACCGTTTGCTATTCTGATCCAACCTTTACTGTTAAGACAACAGAATTGCTATTGCAATTAATTGGAAATTTGTTCAACAACATCGCAATTTGTTTGGCAGTAAATTCGTTAGCCACGATGAATCTGTTCTCTATATGTAGTGAATATTTAATTATAAGTGAATATTTTATTAACCAAAAAATTTTTTGCTTTTTTTATTACATGTTCGGGCCCATTGTCCGACACTTCATCCCATTTAGATCACTTTTACTACAGACCTGATATAATAAGCGGTTCCGTCTAATAATTAAGGCTCATTATTAAAGTTAGCATATAAGATGAAGGAGAATCCTAATGCCCTTGGAACATAAAAATTGTCTATAAAAGATGTTCTTTCTGAATCTGCAGAGTGCAATACATTCACATAAGATTTCTGTGGTTGTGTGCCTGGTTAGTAAATGACAGTTCAATGTTAAGACTCTTGTTAGGAACCGAATCACACATTTGGTGTGATCTCTATTAAATTCTTAGAGCCAAAAGTGATTATTAGTAAATTGTACTGCCTGAAAACTTTTATTTTATACCTAGATCTCAGTCTGTCAGAATTTTCCACCTTCTTAATAATAAAAGTTAAGTCTGGCCAGTTCACTCCAAAACAGAGCATTTTTTTTTTATTTATAGTAGTAATCAGATATTTAACCCCGCCAGAATTTTTGGCAACAGCGCTCTGTATAAAGAAACTATAAAACGTGAAGAAAACCATTTATTTTCATTGTACTCGCACAACAAAAGCACTCGACGTTCTAATCTTAAATCCATTATTTACTTGATAATAAGATATATCAAAAATAAAAACTTTTCTCATGTAGCTTTCAAAATAATATTTTTCAAGATGCTTTCAAAAATATAGTCCCGCTAGTTTGCATCATTCCTATTCTAAAAGAAAAAGTGTTCCCTATGCATCTAGATATCAAAGCCATAAATAATTTGAATATTAGAAAATATTTTCAAATTGAAAAATAATTCTGTCATTATTACTTATAAGTATGTCGTTGCAACAATTCGTTGTGTGAAGTCCGATGAAATTAATTTGATTGTCAAAAAATCGTTCCGATGTTACGTATGCCATTGTTACGTCAACCATCACACATCAAATCGTATGAAAACAGCTGCTTCGATAACGAAAACATTTAAGTTATAGGCACGTGGTTATAAATTACTAATTTTCTATATTTTCAGCTTGTTTTTTTTTTTTTTTTTTGTTGCTTATAAAAATAAAGTACAACATTGGACTAATGGCAATGACAATTTTTAGAAATATTTCAAAAAAAAAAATAAAAACTCCATCCGAATTCGAAAATAAAATCGTATGTCAACTTCATAACATGCATAAATAGAAAACGAGTAAGAAAATTATAGTCGGTCTAGACCAACTATACTATACTCTATTCTTTGCATTTAGAGACCCTAAGAATAAATCAAATTTGAGCGGATATTAACAAGTTTATATTTACATGAACCGATCCTCATTTTTGGCAAAAACATATACAAATCGAAATTGAGAAAAATCTGTGCAACATTTTTGTTTTTTGATAGATTTAAGTGAAGATCGGAAACCGGGTTCATATGGGGGTTATGACTAAGAATTGTCCTATAGACTATAGACTATTGATAAATGGAGGTAAAAAATATACACAAATCTATATGATAATTTGGATATTACGGCAATTTAAGTCGATCTCATAGGTTTCACTTGTATGGGAACTAGGTTTTCACCAAGTTGCATAAAGTTTATCGTATGGCAGATAGAAGCTTATATACTAAATATCATCAAAATATATTTATATCTGCGACCTGTAGTTTGATTAAAATTTTTACATGGACACACAGAGGGACGGACAGACGGACATCACTAAATCGACTCAGAGAGTAATTGATGGGTCTAGGTCATATATTTTTGGTAGTTACACACATCAGCACAAAGTCATTATACCCTGACCATATAGTGGTATAGGGCGTAAAAATTACGTATAGGTAGTTCTATTGAAAATCAATAAAGAATCTGAGCATTTTAGCATGAATATTCTCCTTTACTAAGTTAAGAAATATAAAAAAATATTTTACCTCTTGCTGTAATAATTCACAAAATATGGCGGCGCAAAAACTAAAAATTTAAAAAAAAAACTCATTGAGGTGGTCAAGAATAATTGTAATTATGTCAAAAACTTGCTAAATTATAAATCTAATCAAGATCTTAACTAAAAGGTATTGAATTATCCTTTACAAACACATGTGTCTACCATTTATTTTATTTGGTCAAACGTGATTTTGTCATAATCAATATTTTGAGATGGAATATTCGTAACAATTAATTTTTAAAATTATATCATATCCAAAACAAGTAAGAAAATTATAGTCGGTCTAGGCCGACTATACGATACCCTATACCATGCGTTTAGATACCCTATCTCTCAGGCCCAACTAACTGGACATAGAAAATAAGCATAAAACAAACTTGAGCGGGATTTTTATTAATTTTTTCGGCTGCAGATATGAAAAAGTTAATATCGGATGCTATATCTATATGGGGACTAGGCCAAAAATGGACCGATCCTGACCATGTTTGGTAAAGTCTCTTGTATTTTGCAAAAATATATACAAACAAAATTTGAGAAGAATCAGTGCAATATTTTTGTTTTTTGATAGATTTAAGTGAAGATCGGGAAGCAGCTCTATATGGGGCCTATGACTAAGAGTTGTCCAATAGGGATCCTTTTTGGACTACTGATTAATGGATGTAATATATACATACAAACCCAATTTGACTAAGATTTGTATGATAATTTGGATCTTATGGCAATATATGTTGATTTCATAGGGGTCATTTGTATGGGGGCTAGGTCTGAACATGGACCGATTCTCACCAATTTCAATAGTGTTTATTCCATGGGAGACAAAAGATTAAATACCAAATTTCATCAAAATATATTCATATTTGCGACCTGCAGTTTGATTACAAGCGTTACATGGACACACAGACGGACGGACGGACGGACGGACATCGTTAAATGGAATCAGGTATGATTCTGATTCGATCGGTATAATTAAAGATGGGTGTAGGTCAAATATTTTTGGTTGTTACAAACAGCAGCACAAAGTCATTATACCCAAACCACATAGTGGTATAGGGTATAAAAAGTCATTATACCCAAACCACATAGTGGTATAGGGTATAAATATCTTAAGATACATAAAATGTAATAATAAGAATAAGGCTAGGCGATTTCTTGTGACTGATGTTTTGTTCTACCGTTTTATCCCGATTTTGACCAAGCGTATATTATTTGAAATGTATCTCTTTTTAGTCGATTTGCAGATTTACAGATTTTTAAATTTTTTCCTTTGCTCTGAGTTAATTGCATTTAAAGTTGCTACTAACACATACATAAAATTATACAATGCTATGTGTGTGTTTATTAAATTTGTTAATGTGTCTGTAATAAAAATGAGTTTGTTTTTTGTGTTGATTTGTGAATTGGCTATAATTGATTAGCATACTTTTAGGGTCTTTATTCAATGAAAAAATGGAATCTGCTAGCAATAAGAAAACCACTGAACCTAGTATTTGGAATTTGTAAAACTTAGTGAAATTATATAAAGCCTTAGAAAAAAAATAAATTTTATAGTTCCAATCATATCTTATAAACTTATGGACCTTTTCCAGAACACTTCCATTAAGAACTATTCTAGTTTCCGTCACTTTTGGAACAGATAGTTCATCGACGTTTAAAATTTTCCACATTTTGTGACACCAATTTTGTGCTCTTCAATTCCGCTTTCCAAAGAGCCCAATATATCTGAACTAGTCTAAGCTCTGGACAATTTGGAGGATTTGCCTCCCTTGGTACGAAAACTACATTATTGTTCTTGTAACACTCAGAAGTTTTCTTACCGTAGTAAAGCGATGCCAAATCGGGCCAAAAATATATGGACATATTGTGTTCGTTTTGGTATTGCTTACCATACCAGGAACTTTTTTTTTTGGAAATTTCCTCCTTTTTTCAAAATAAATACAACGCTGAGTTCTATCATCTTCAAGTGTATGTCTGTGCTTATAGCGACATCCAAGTTATCTATTACTTTGATTTTTATATTCTACATTCATAGTCCATTAATTTAGGACACTATATAAATAAGCCAATTTAATGTTTTTTTTTTTTTTTTTTGTTATATAAGGAAAAGGCGTTTATTATGTGTGGGCAAAAAAAAAATGCAACTTCGTGTTATATTTTCTTGTTATTAATATTTAATTGTTATTCAGTATTATATAATACTTCAAACTAATATTCAGTGGCATTGCCCTTATTAGCTACTACTGCACTTAAACTTGAAGGCATGGAATCAATATTCAACATTCTTTCTAAAACTTTTAAGTTTGAGGTTCTTCTCTACTTCCCGATCTACAAGCACCCACAGATTTTCTATGGGGTTGCGATCAGCGGATTTGGGCAGCCACTCCTATACTTGCACATCATTTTTGCTTAAAAAGTTCCGAGGTAGATTAATTGTGTACTTGGTGTCATTATCATTGTGGAATATACTATGGGGAACTATTTGTTGTTCCACTATTTCACAATATTCAACGCCATTCACAATCCCTTCAATTTTTATCATGGGAATAACGACATCACGGGAGACTGCACTTTTCAGAAAAATAGAAATGAGCTGCGTTTAATTGCATATTTACAATTTCTTACTCCACACCATTATTGATCCTCCGCCATGTTTGACTGTATACAACTGATATCGAAGAGAATATCTGTGGTTAGGTGGCCTGCGAACGTAGTTTTTTCCATTGGAGCTAAGTAAATTGAATTTGCTTTCGTCGCTCCACAACACTTTGGACCACTGATCCTATGACTAGTCTGGATGTTGTTTTGCAAAATGAGGGCGTTTTTTTAGAATCTACTTATCAGTAGTTTCTTGCCGGGTCGTCTTGCAATGTGGACACCAATATGCACTCCTATGTGTTTATTTGCATAAGTAGTAACATCTACTACCATTGACTTCCAGACATTCTTTCCACGTGTTTTTTTTTTATTTTAAATCACGATGCAATTCAACACACCTTGGATTTGCTTATATTAAATAGGATCCCAATTTCAAACTAAATTATTGTTTTAATAAACATAACTTACATACGTACTTACTTTTACTATCGATTCATTGCGTTGTATTTTTTTTTTTTTTTTTTTTTTTGCTCGTCCAAATTATTCACTTTTTTCACTGAAAATAAAAAACTATACCTTTCACAAAAGAAATTGAGTCATAACGATGCCAATAAGATCAATGAAAAATTAAAAAAAGATAAGATGCATTAACTAACCGGGCTGCATTTCTATCGGATGTGCTGGGTGCTCTTTTCAATATGCTTTATACTTTCTTGGCCTTAATGTAGACCTTTCCTTCATACCGTATAATCTAATAATATTGCAAACAGTTTGATGGCAGACCTTTAATTCTTTGGTCAACTTTTCATAGGAGCAAGTTGGATTTTGTTGAAAATATTTAATAATTTTAGCACGTACCTTTATTTCGTCACTCATTTTAATCAAATTAAGAACAAATGAGCAGAGGTGTCACTAACCCTTATAACTAACATATCTTTAAAAGATAACTTGATCAAAAAAAAATATTAAAACAAGTAAGAAAATTATAATCGGTCTAACCCGACTATACGATACCCTATACCATGGCTAAGAGACCCTATCACTTCGGTCCAACTAATTGGATATAGCAAATAAGCATAAACCAACTTTGAGTGGCATTTTTATTAATTTTTTTCGCTGCAGATATGAAAAAGTTCATATCGGATACTATAGTTATATGGGGACTAGGTCGAAAAAAGGACCGACCCTGACCATATTTGGTAAAGTCACTTATACTTTGAAAAAATATATACAAACCAAATTTGAGAAAAATCTGTGCAATATTTTTGTTTTTTGATAGATTTAAGTGAAGATCGGGAAGCAGCTCTATATGGGGCCTATGACTAAGAATTTTCCTATAGGGAGTAATTTTGAACTACTGATTAATGAATGTAATAAACATATACAAACCCAATTTGACTGAGATCTATATGATAATTTGGAACTTATGGCAATTTATGTCGATTTCATAGGGGGCTGGGGGCTAGGTCTGAGCATGGATCCATTCTCATCAATTTCAATAGCGTTCATCCCATGGCCGATGGAAGCTTATATGTCAAAAATCGTCAAAATATATTCATATTTGCGACCTGTAGTTTGATTAAAAGCTTTACATGGACACACAGACGGACGGACGGACGGACGGACGGACGGACAAACATGGCTATTTCGACTTAAAAAGTGATTCTGAGTCGATCGGTATAAGATGGGTCTAGGACGAATATTTTTGGTTGTTACAAACAACAGCACAAAGACATTATACCCAAACCACATAGTGGTATAGGGTATAAAAAGCAAAAAATTTTTGCAAAAAAAATTAAGAGGAAAAACGATATTTTCGAACCCTTCTTATGTTATCTTAATTATACTTATGATATATATATTATGATTCCTGAGATATATATAGAACAGTGTATTAAGACTTTTCTTCAAATTTGATTTCATTGTATTGAATTTGGTAAACAATTTCGTTTTGCAACAGTGAAGAAAAGATTGTCATTAACAACATATATTTATACCACTATACCACTAGGTCAGAGTAGAATGACTTTGTGCTGATGTTTGTATCTACCAAAAATCTTTGACCTATACGGATCGACTTTCTGAGTCGATTTAGTGTTGCGAGTTCGCTCGTCCGTCCTTCTTTCTGTCTGTCTATCTGTCTGTCTGCCCGCCTGTCCGTCTGTGTGTCCAAGTAAAGCTTGTAATCAAACTACACGTAGCAACTACGAATATATATTGATCAAATTTTGTATATTAACTTCTGTCGGTCATAGGATGAAGGCTATTGAAATTGCTGAAAAAAGGTGCATGTTCAGACATAGTCCCCACACAAATGATCCCTATAAGATTAAGTTAATTTGCCATAATATCCGAATTATCAAATAGATCTTGGTCAAAGTGGGTTTATCTATATTTATTACATTAAATTATCAGCAGTCCAAAAATAAGACCCTATAGGACAATCCTTAGTCATAGCCCCCATATGAAGCTAACGCCCGATCTTCACTTAAATCTATCAAAAAACAAAAATATTTCACAGATTTTTCTCAATTTTGGTTTGTATAGGTTTTTGCAAAAACTTAGTGAACGGTCTATTTTTTGACCTAGTCCTTATGTAAATATAGCTTCCGATATGAACTTGTTTTTATCCGAAAGCCAAGATATTACTGTACTCAAATTTTGTACTCACTAGTTGGACCTATGAGATATGGTCGCTAAGGGCATAGTGTATGGCATCGTATAGTCTGTCTAGATTGACTATAATTTTCTTACTTGTTTTTATAATTTTAAAAATATCACTTTTCAAGACATACTTTCACAAGCTTAAGATTATATGATTACGACCTTTGACATTTGCCAAATAAAAATATATATTAATTTGTTATATTAGAGGAGACTTTAAGGGGACTTTTAGACCTGCCATATATCGGAAACTATAAAAGACAGAGGTCCAATTTCTGTTACCGTAATGTTCCTTAGTAAGTTAAAATATGTAAACTAACTTCTAATGAATTCTGAGCGGCTTAACCGTTCGTTGTTAGAACTTAGAAAATAATAGCTCAATTTAGCAATTATGTTTTTAAATATTTTTATAAATTATTAGACTTTCCTATTTGAGATTTATTTTAAACTAAATTAAAAATTATAAAAAAAATAATGAAAATACTCGCATTGGAGACAGAAATGTTTTAAGGCAAACATATCAATTTTGGAGCATTAAGGAAACAAAGTATAAAGCACATTTGCCCCGAAGCCGGTCAAATTATTTTCAAAGAGGTTATTTAGTGGAATGCGGTCCATTTGTATTTGTATTTATTTATTAAATTTGATTTTCCATTACAACAAGACACAGTATCCTATAAATTACAGTAATGGAATTAGAAAGTTACACATTATACTTATTTAATATCAGTAGCTCTTAATCTAAATTTAAAATATAATAAATCACAGTTGAAAAACATTAAAAAAATAAGTTAGAAAATTATAGTCGGTCTAGACCGACTATACGATACCCTATACCATGCCCTATCACTTAGGCCCAACTAACTGGACATAGAAAATAAGAAAATAATAAGACTATAATTTTCTTACTTGTTTTGTTTTTTAATAGATTTAAGTGAAGATCGGGAAGCAGCTCTATATGGGGCCAAAGGGATCATTTTTGGACTACTCATTAATGGACGTAATGAACGCATATAAAACCCAATGTGAGTAAGATCTATATGACAATTTGGATCTTATGGCAATATGTGTTGATTTCATTGGGGTCATTTGTATGGGGGCTAGGTCTGAACATGGACCGATTCTCACCAATTTCAATAGCGTTCATCCCATGGCTGATCAAAGATCAAATACCAAATTTCATCAAAATATATTCATATTTGCGATCTGCAGTTTGATTACAAGCTTTACATGGACACACAGACGGACGGATGGACGGACGGACGGATGGACGGACGGACGGACGGACGGACGGACGGACATCGTTAAATCGAATCAGATAGTGATTCTGATTCGATCGGTATAATTAAAGATGGGTGTAGGTCAAATATTTTTGGTTGTTACAAACAGCAGCACAAAGTCATTATACCCAAACCACATAGTGGTATAGGGTATAATTAAATAAAATCAATTAAAGTATTGATATAGTAATTTTCTAAACCCTATTGCGTTGCATGTATTTTGCATAACATTAGGAAGTTGGTTCCAGAGACGAATAGTTAGAATAAAAAATTGACATTCAGAAGCATGGTCCCGGTATTTACATTGAATTATTCGATTTCATCTGGAAGATCTTGCGAACCTTAATGGTTCAAAAAGATATTTTCGAGCCTTTGTTATAATAACACTGTGGAACAAATTCAGGTTAGCAAAAGTTAGGTCGATTCTGAGAGTGAGGGGTGAAAATAGAGGCTAAATTAGTAGACCCGTATCGCGGCGTTTGTTTATGTTAGTTCTAATTTTTTTTTAATCGACCTTCGAACTTTGCAGTCAAATGCCGATTTTCAGCATATTGTTTATATGGTTTTTTGGCTATAACTCGTCGACCAATTAATATTTTTTCAATCTGTAAAAGCCAAATTATTGCTAGAGACCTGTGCAACAATTAAAATATTTTAGAAAATTTTTGTGGTGCTTATGAAGCAAAATGTTGGAAAAAAAATTTTTTTTCATGCTTTTTGAAAATATTTTCCACAAAAGTAAGTCTTTTTTATACCCTATACCACTATGTGGTTTGGGTATAATGACTTTGTGCTGCTGTTTGTAACAACCAAAAATATTTGACCTAGACCCATCTTTAATTATACCGATCGAATCAGAATCACTTTCTGAGTTGATTTAATAATGTCCGTCCGTCCGTCCGTCCGTCTGTGTGTCCATGTAAAGCTTGTAATCAAACTGCAGGTCGCAAATATGAATATATTTTGACGAAATTTGGCATATTAGCTTTTATCAGCCATGGGATGAACGCTATTGAAACTGGTGAGAATCGGTCCATGTTCAGACCTAGCCCCCATACAAATTACCCATATGAAATCGACATAAGTTGCCATAAGATCCAAATTGTCATATAGATCTTACTCAAATTGGGTTTGTATGCGTTCATTACTTCCATTAATGAGTAGTCCAAAAATGATCCCTTTGACCCCATATAGAGCTGCTTCCCGATCTTCACTTAAATCTATTAAAAAACTAAAATATTGCACTGATTCTTCTCAAATTTTGTTTGTATATATTTTTGCAAAATACAAGAGATTTTACCAAACATGATCAGGATCGGTCCATTTTTGGACCCAGTCCCCATATAGATATAGCATCCGATATGAACTTTTTCATATCTGCAGCCAAAAACAATTAATAAAAATCCCACTCAAATTTGGTTTTTGCTTATTTTCTATGTCCAGTTAGTTGGGCCTAAGAGATAGGGTTTCTAAACGCACGGTATAGGGTATCGTATAGTCGGTCTAGACCGACTATAATTTTCTTACTTGTTTTCTGTTTGATCTATAATATGCTCCTCAGTTTCTTCGATAAATTTCATTTGAAAAAAAATGGTCTTAGTCGATAATTTGCGTAAAAATTCCCAAAACCATTAAATAAATAGCGATTTAGGTAGATGTAATTAAAAAGGGAAGTTCCAAGAATTAGGAATTAGTAAAACACCTTTTTAGTTTTCAACCACCGCACAGGTAGCGATTTTTTTTTATTTCGTACAAGTGAACTCGAAATTCAGCCGAAGCTGATGTCTTTTAATTTTTGCTCGGTCGTGATAAAATTCGCAATTAATTTTTTTGGAACTTATTTCATTTTGTGAGTGATTTAAGTTAAGTGCATGGGTTTCATAATAATAACAAAAAAATATATAATATATAATATATATCGTATTAAAAATGTCGGAACCAAAATGTAAAATGGACCCTTTTTGTAATGTTTGTGGACGTTTCATAGCAAGCGATGAAAAATGTGGCAATGCGAGTGATTTGTTTTGGAAGCCTATAAACAATATTTCTCGCAAGAGTTTGTCACTGACGTAAACTATGCACCTAAAAAAGTTAGCTTTAATTGCTATTCAACTCTTATGCAATGGAAAAGTAAAAAAAAAAGTTGCTATGGATGTATCAACTACCATAAAACTTTTAATAGAAGGAAAGCAAAGAATAAAACTTATGTAGCAGTGCCAAGTGTCCAATTACCATTACCGCACTCAGAATTCGTCCCAGTACCAAAGTAGTATTGATCTTCAAACAGATATCAGTACTACAACCGCCGCTGCTACATCCATGGATTTCTTCTCAGAATACGACCCTGGTGAAGGTACATCCTATGAAACATCAAAGGACCCAGTCCTAGTCACACAAAACCAATTGGATGGAATTGTTGCAAATTTGTGTTTGACTCAGAAAAAATCAGAACTACTGACTTCATTTTTGAAAGGAAATAATTTGCTGGCGAAAGTTACCATAGTGACAGCATTTCGAAAACGCCAAAAAGAGTTAGAAAAGTTCTTCAATGTGAATGATGCAAAAAATTTCGCTTATTGCAACGATATTGAAAAGTTAATTGAGACGATAGGGTTAACCTATAAAAAAAGATGATTGGCGTTTATTCATCGATAGTTCACTAATCATCTTAAAAGTTGTGCTTTTGCACAAGACAAATAGAATGCCTTCTGTTCCGATTGCGTATAGTAGTGACATTAGTGAAAATTTCGATAATTTGAAACACATTCTGGAAGTAGTCAAATATAACGAACACAGTGGCGCATTTGCTGCGACCTCAAAATAGTTTCATTGATTACAGGCTTAACAAAATCTGGCCGTCCAAAATATCCGTGTTTTTTGTGCTATTGGGATTCACGATACGGAGAAGGTATTGAAGGAAGAAACCAGTACAAACAGCATAACTGGAATAGTCACATTGGACGGAAATGGCCTAAAGAAAATAGGCTACATGAAAGTCTTGTTCCTGAAATGAAAATTTTGTTGCCGTTGCTCCACATTAAACTTGGCATTGGTAAAAATTTTTTGAAATGTATCGCAAAAAGACTAGCAGTATTCAACCGCTTAAAAGACATTTTCCCAAGACTAAGTAACGCAAAAATTCAGGAAGGGGTTGTTAATGGTCCCGACATACGGAAACTAATGAGTCGTCAAGATTTTGTCCAAGTTCTGACAGACCGAGAATTAAATGCATGGCTCGCATTGAAAGCAGTCATTAAAGGACTTTTGGGTAAAGAACGCAAAGACAACTACAGGCAATCTGTTGCAAACATGTTGCCAGCTTTCGATGAAATTGGGTTAATGTGTCTTACAAAATTCATCTCTTGCATCAGTATATTGATCAACTCGCTCAACAGTTGCCAACTGAATCTGATGAGCAAGGCGAACGTCATCACCAAACTGCGCTTCCATTTGAAGTAAGGTAACTATAGAGTGTGCATATTTTGAATTCCTAGATTTTTTCTAATATGTCCAGATGCAATACTCGCTGAAATTTGTTGGTGGTATAAAAACACCTAACGAGGAAAAAGAGGAAGAAGGAGAAGACAAAGATGAAATTCCAGAATATCTGTTGGACGAAATAATCGACCTTTCTGATGATGATGACGATGACCAAGATATTAGAGAGAGCAGTGATGTTGATCCACAGCCGCCTGCTAAACCGCAACTGGCCAAATCATTAATTTAATTTTTTTACTTAAAACTTTTCTTAACTAACATTTCAAAAATATATTTTTTTCCATATTTTTATAATTTCTTTTTCAATGTTTCTTCCAAACCAACACTGAACAAAATTGGTACATAAAAAATGAGAAGCAAATTAATATTAAGCTGGAAAACGCAAGTTTTGTATTATGATTGTTTTCTTTTCAAATGAAATTTATTGAAGAAACTGAGAAGCATACTATAGATTAAACAGAAAGCAAAAAAGACTTAGTTTTGTGGAAAATATTTTCAAAAAGCATGAAAAAAAAATAATTTTTCCAACATTTTGCTTCATACGCACCACAAAAATTTTCTAAATCAATTTTTTTAAAAATTTTGATTGTTGCACAGGTCTCTTGCAATAATTTGGCTTTTACAGATTGAAAAAATATCGATTAGTCGACGAATTATAGCCAAAAAACCATATAAACAATATACTTAAAATCGGCATTTGACTGCAAAGTTCGAAGGTCAATTAAAAAAAAATTCGAACTAACATAAACAAACGCCGCGATACGGGTCTTCAAATTTAGCCTTTATTTTCAGCCCTCACTCTCAGAATCGACCTAACTTTTGCTAACCTGAATTTGTTCAACAGTGTAATCTTATGTAGGAATATAATGTTTTTGAATTTAATATAGTTGTCAAAAGACATGTGTAAGACATGACACTAGTATTGGGATACATGATTAAATTTTCTTAATCCAAAGATATAGCGAATAATATTATTGAAAGTTACAGTTAGTTTCCTGTTATCCCTAGAGTTGCAACCTGTGGAAACCTCAGATGCATATAGTAATATTGGTAGAAGATATGTTTTAGTAAGTAGCAATATTATTTTCGGTGGAGTAAAGTGCTGTGTTAACCATAAGCTTCTTAACATACTATAAATTCTGCCACAGGATTGATTAATATGATCTGACCAAGTCAGAGTTCCATTAAACACAACCCCGAGGTTTTTTACAGAGTCCACGATGTCAATTTTAGAGCCCGCAAAATGCATCACTTTTTCTTTATTATAATACACTTAGATTTATTTGGATTAAGTCGTAGGCGATTTGCCGTTGCCCAATTTAGAATTCGTTTGAGATCATAATTTAGTTCTTGAGTTTTGGAAATAATTGAGTCTTTGGTACTACTTAAATATAGCTGAATGTCATCAGCGGACATCTGAATCTTAGAGAATTTAATTTGTTTTGGAAGATCATTGGCATAAATCGAATAAAGTAGTGGTACAAGGATCGAGCCCTTTGGTACCCCTTTTATAAGTTGCAGTGAGTTTGAGATGGAGCTACCATTAGCAACAGATTGTGATCTGTTTATGAGATATGACGACATAAGTTTAACTGCTAATGCAGAAAAGTTAAAAAACTTCTTCAGTTTGAGGTATGAAATTGAGTGGTCTAATAAAACCAAAAAAATATTTTACCATCATCCATGTTGCTTCTTATCTCCTCAACTAAATCATATAAAGCTGTTATACAGCTATGTTAGGGTCCGAACCGGATTGACGCTCTGTAAGTGGTTGTCGTTTAAATACTTAAATATCTGTCTGTGTAAAAGGTGCTCGAAAACTTTTGAGAGATATGGATGAATTGCAATCGGGTGGTATTCGTCTCCCGTTTTTGGTATTGGTATAATTTCGGCATGTTTTCACTCCATTGGAAAGATGCTAGTGGTGATTATGGAGTTAAACAAGTACATTATGAAACGGACAATCCACGGTAAAATATTTTTTATAAATCTGGGGTGTATATTATCAAGGCCCACTGCATTCGATTAAATAGCATTGAAAATTTCAAATAACTCTGTTATTGTTACACAATGAAAGTTAGATTTTGGAATGTTTGGATTGTTAGATGAACAATTGTCATAGAATTCATTATTTACGGCTGGTAGAGGAATATTTAAAAAATCTTAATTTAGCGCATTAATGTCAACATTCATTGATTGAATAATTATCTTATTTCTTCCAATTTCGCCTATTTGTTTCCGGGTTTCTTTTTTACTTCCAGTAGCTCTATTAAATATGTTAAAATAATAAGAAGACTTATCATGCTTTATTTTGGAAACAACCGCTTTCCTATCCATCTTATATTCGTCGCGATATTGTGATATTCTGTAACGTTTCCACTTCTGACGCAGATTATCACGGTATTCTATTAGCATCTTGGTTTCCATTGTAAACCAAGGTCTATCTCTATTTTTAACAGTCTTCGTTTTGATGAGGACATATTTGTTGTAAATTCCTAAAATTTTGCCATTAAGAAATAACAGTTGTTCTCCAACAGTCGGTAAATAGAAAATTTGATGCCATGGAGTAGAGCAAAGATCACATCTCAAAGCCAAAATATCAGTATTATCACAATCACGATAAGTAAATGTTTGCGGTCGGGTTTCTGTTGCAAAATCGTATGATAAAAAGAGTAGAATGCTGGTGCTGCTAACTGATCATAATTAAGGACTTTACTTTTATTGCTAGTAAAGAAAATATCAAGAAAAGTGCTATTTGTCGACGTGAAGTATGTAGGTATCGTTGTGTTGACAGCTGACCAGTTAAACATCGACATTATAGTGGTAAGATTTGAGTCTTCGAAAATATTTTTTATTGAAATCACATGATATAATGACTTCGGAGTATGACATTGATGAAAGCTCCAGCTTCGGGATTAGACTATCAAACTTTATCCATTTATGTGGACTGTAAACACATACAAGAAGAAGCTTATCACCACGACAATTTACGTCTATAAAAACATATTCCACGTCATTAGCTACAATATATGTCCAACTTAATTTACATGAAATATTATTTTTATATATATTGCGACAACACCAGCATAACCACTCCTATCAGAACGAAAGACACAGTACCCCTTCAGTTCATAGATATTGTCGCAAATATTATCACAGAACCATGTCTCAGAAACACATATAGCGTCAACACCCGAGTTTTCAAATAAAAGTCGAAACTCACCAAGTTTATTGCATAAAATTTGTGCATATAAATGATAAATACTGAAACCCTGTCTATGATTAGCCAAGATACGTACCATGTTATAATTACCATTTCTGGAGCCAACTTGTTCATATGATATACTTGTCATAATGACATTCTAAAGCAACGCAATAAAATTTACATTTATAAAGTAAATTTAATAATAACAAATAAATGTTATAAAAATTTAAAAACATGATTCGATATCTTGCTGATATTGAATATTACTATAAAACCATTTCTTTTTTTAAAACAAAAAATAAAAAGTCTTTTTAATAAACTAGCTGAGAAACTCTCTCAATTTTCGTACCAATTTTCAGATATTGATTCACAAAAATGACTTTACCCCTCACCCGAAAGTATCTAATATTTAGATTAATCGCTCTAAACCGCCTTTACCTTTCTAAATTGTTTTTTAGGCTCATAGCTGTTTTTATTCGTAATAACCTGAACGCAGAGTGGTGCAGGGTATACAAATGCATAGCACTCAAACTAAACTTTAAACAATATCCATAAATATTTTAATAAAAGTACATTTATGTAACTTTTTACAGAATTCGAAATGATTAAAACATTTTGCAGTAGTTATATACATTAGGGTACAAAATATTTAACATGCATATAATTTTAAACTTAGTAAGACGAAATATAAAATCGAAAGCTCCAGAAAAGCATTTGGTTAAAAAAAAGAACTTGTAAGACCCGTTAGTTACAATCAAAAAATGTTTTTCGGTTACTTCCCCCACTAAACAATTTTTAACTCATTAAATTTTCAACCGATTTTAATTCTCCAACGTGGTTAGAACGGGAATTAGTTTTGATTTTTAACTCCGTGTAAACTATAAGCATATTTTGTCACGAATATCTTAAATTTTTACTTTTTAATAAAAGGTCCAACATTTCTTATCATTTCAGCACACAGATATAAGTTTAGTTGGAATTAGGTAACATCTAGAAAAATTTGATAAAGTAATATGAATTTTTATTGTATTTCTTTAATATTTAAGAATACAACAGATATTCTATTATAACTATCATATAAACATAATTAATTTAAAATAAAAGTATATACGCCAACAAAACTAGTTCCGTTTACCAATCAATATCTTTTTACAAATTTCAAAATTAATTTAATTGAGGCAACCTATTCAAACCAACAATTATATGCGGCAATAACAATTATTGGCGACTGCAACTACCAATTCTATTTTAACAACATATTTCAAATCAAAAATATTTTAACAGATATTGCAACAAATAATTGGTTACCGTACTACATATAAAATTTATATTAAGAATTGCCTTTCGGTTATAACAATAGAAACCCAAACTATTAAAATGTTTTGGTATTTCAAATCGAAAGGAAATTGCTTGATTCAAATTCTGTTGTGACAACCAAAGAAAAAAAAATCGAATATGATTAGCAAGACCGAATTTGTTGATCTAATTTGTCATATGTCAAATCTATAATATTAATAGGGTAGGCGATTTCTTGTGACTGACGTTTTGTTCTACCGTTTTATCCCAATTTTGATCAAACATATATTATTTCAAAGGTATATCTTTTCAACCGTTTTGCAGATTTACAGATTTTTAAATTTTTTCCTTTATTTTGAGTAAATTGCATTTAAAGTTGCTACTAACATATACATAAAATTATACAATGCTATGTGTGTGTTTAGTAAATTTGTTAATGTGTTTGTAATAAAATGAGTTTGTTTTTTGTGTTGATTTGTGAACTGGGTATAATTGATTAGCATACTTTTAGGATATTTATTTAATGAAAAAATAAAATTTCCTAGAATTTGCGCTCGAATTTCGAGGGCTGGAATCTGCTAGTTCAATTAAAAAGAAGAATAAAGAAAACTTTTTAATTTTGTATGATAATTTATTTGTAACGTGTAAAAAGAGTTTAAAATTATTTATCCAAAAATACACATTACTTGGGAACCTAAAGATGTTATTCAGTCTATATGACATGAGTTTTTTCGTGGTATGTATTATTACTGTTTACAAAACTAGAACACATTCGGGTAGATGTGAAGGTGCAAAGTCTCGGTTATCATATTGCAACTAATTAATAATTCCATTCGTGATTAACAGCTTTTCATTTCGGCAACTCGTGATTTACCAACACAAATTCAACGCACTGTATGACACGCGTCAATTATATGAAAATTCTTCCGAAGCCAGTATTAGCGGTACAAACTTTTAAGAGGACATACGAGTAAATAATCTGGAACCTGGTTATCACATTGCGAGCAGGTATGATTAACCGCAATATTATACATCAGCATAAAATACATTTTTTGGAGCAGATGAGGTATATGAAAAGTTCCAGGTGTATTCCAGGACCTGATCAAATCCAACATGTATTCAAGTTCTTACCACTGCTTCATTTTCCCGTTAGAAAGTCCCAAAAGTAGTCGTTGTTGCAAAGTCGATCAACAGACCGGGGAGATTATTGTGCGATTGGGCAAGTAATGGGTTTGTGCTGATAATTGTACCACGAAATATATTGTGCATAGACACAGCTTTTATAATGCGGCCGACGATATGGAAAAATAAATATGATAATTAAATTACATACAGAGTACATTATGTAGTACATACGAACAGCTGTTTAAATTTGTAAAAAGAAGTTCATGCTAAGACCTCGGCCAATTATAAATGTTCCCTATGAGTTCGGTTTAAATAAATCTATTGCAAACTTCTTATGTGTTCGAATTGAGATTGAAATGATTTCACGTAGGTCGAAAAATAACCTATGTAGGACCTTTTTCAGCCATAGTATCCACAGTTTTCATTAATGTGTAAGATATTGGATGTAATATGTGTAAAATATTGGATGATTTATGTATTACTAAATGTTTTTAGAATATATCAATGATGTTCTTTAATACCATTTTTATCCTATATGTATCTGGATATTTCTTCAGGTAGCAATGAATATTAATTTCCTCTCTTAGGATCTAACCATTCTTTAACCAATTTATAAATATTCACAGCATTGATAATAATATTTATTAAATAATATTATTATTATTATTTATTAATAATAGTAATGTAATATATAATACTAATAATATTTATTCTTTTAGAAATGTTAGCAGATTTTTGGGACATTCTTTACATATGCGAATATTTTAAATTGGTGTAAAAATAACGTCCTTTTATTCAAATTTAATTTTATTTTTTTATGTTAATGTAAAATATATAAATGTAAATGTAAAATACATTAATTCAAAATATATAAATTTTTAAAATAATAATAATTTTTTTTTTCATACGAATAAGTAAAAACTGGTTAATGGTTTTAACAATCAATAATTGAAATTAATAATTCCATAGTATCAATTAAATTTTACCATGCATACAATAGAATTTATATATAGTATCAATTGTCTTTACCATTGTACGGTGATATGTATTATATAATTCAGTAATAACAACAGAATAAGTTGACCGTACATGGGACTACCAAAATTCGATTGGCAACTAATTCGGTTGCAACAATGAATCCTTTTTCTGTGTGCGTCAATATGAAGAAATCGCATTTTATTGGAATTTAAATCAGCCTTTACTTATTTAAACCAGTTTAAAATTGGCAAATCTGCAATAATTTTTTTAAACAAGGAAAATCAGAAAATAGAACTTGGTATTCCTCAAGAAATTATTCATCAACGCACTGTTTTGGGAAGTATCTCACGTTTTTCAAAAGGTTTTTGCACAAAGAAATATGTTTGAATCATATTCATTTTTTGACATTATTGAATTTCTCCGAGAAGCCCTCATGGTGAAAAATTTTTCGGGTTTTTGGTCCGACAATACAACATCTATATACGAAAATATATAAGAAATTGCTCTATTTTCAACGAATAGCTAAATAGTTTAGTGTAGTCTCTCATTCTGAGGTCAACCAGTTTCAGCGAGGCCAACTTAATGGTTTTCGCTCTAGATTTAGCGTCTTAAGGCCAAGTTAGCCACACGTTGTAAAAATGCAACCGTATCGTATCGTAACGTTTGCATTTAGTGCAATTATAGAACGTAAAAAACGAAGCAGCATGTTGCTGTGTAAAATTACCAAATTTCGTCAGCTGTTCACAAATGTCACGTACAAATGTACCACAAATCTAAAATCAACAGTAGCTAATGATACGATCCGTTTAGCTTAAGTTGGGTAAGCACTTGCATGTGTTTTTCATAAGACAGGTTGAGTCAGCTGATTCGTACCGCTTTCGTTACGCGTGGCTAACTAGTCCTTTATGATAACGCAAACAACACATGTTTTGCTTTTAGCACCTTTTATACAATAGTTCATATTAAGCTAAAATTTTTAAAGATGTTATTAATTCTTTAACGGTAAAAAAAGAAATCGAAGAGTACGAAAATTGCCGTAACAATTTAAAAGTAACTAAATGAAAAAATCTAGACTGAACTGAATTATTTTAGATAGGAATACTTTAATTCAAACAAGTAAGAAAATTATAGTCGGTCTAGACCGACTATACGATACCCTATACCATGCGTTTAGAAACCCTATCTCTTAGGCCCAACTAACTGGACATAGAAAATAAGCAAAAACCAAATTTGAGTGGGATTTTTATTAATTTTTTTTGCTGCAGATATGAAAAAGTTCATATTGGATGCTATATATATGTGGGGACTAGGTCCAAAATTGGACCAATCCTGATCATGTTTGGTAAAGTCTCTTGTATTTTGCAAAAATATATACAAACAAAATTTGACAAGAATCAGTGCAATATTTTTGTTTTTAATAGATTTAAGTGAAGATCGGGAAGCAGTCTATATGGGGCCAAAGGGATCATTTTTGGACTACTCATTAATGGCTGCAATGAACGCATACAAACCCAATTTGAGTAAAATCTATATGACAATTTGGATCTTATGGCAATTTATGTCGATTTCATAGGGGTAATTTGTATGGGGACTAGGTCTGAACATGGACCGATTCTCACCAATAGCGTTCATCCCATGGCCGTTAAAAGCTTATATACCAAATTTCAGCAAAATATATTCATATTTGCGACCTGCAGTTTGATTACAAGCTTTATATGGACACACAGACGGACGGACGGACGGACGGACATTGTTAAATAAACTCAAAAAGTGATTCTGATTCGATCGGTATAATTAAAGATGGGTCTAGGTCAAATATTTTTGGTTGTTACAAACAGCAGCACAAAGTCATTATACCCAAACCACATAGTGGTATAGGGTATAAAAACAGTCAATGAATATCCTTGTTTTAAATTATCAAGTTTCATTATATATCTATCCATTTTTCCATACTCAAATACTAAAGACGAAAGAGTGTTCAGCGCAATGGATTTTTTAAAATGATTTAATATATAATTCCGTTCATTAAATATAAACCAAAAAATTAAATATAAACCAAAAATGTAAAATTAATTATAAAATTCCAACAAATATTTCTATTAAAATTAATTATACCCTGTACCACTATGTGGTTTGGGTATAATGACTTTGTGCTGCTGTTTGTAACAACCAAAAATATTTGACCTAGACCCATTTTTAATTATACCGATCGAATCAGAATCACTTTCTGAGTTGATTTAACAATGTCCGTCCGTCCGTCCGTCCGTCTGTGTGTCCATGTAAACCTTGTAATCAAACTGCAGGTCGCAAATATGAACATATTTTGATAAAATTTGGTATGTGAGCTTTTATCGGCCATGGGATGATCGCTGTAGAAATTGATGAGAATCGGTCCATGTTTAGACCTAGCCCCCATACAAATTACCCCAATGAAATCGACATAAATTGCCATAAGATCCAAATTGTCATACAGATCTTACTCAAATTGGGTTTGTATACGTTCATTACATCCATTAATGAGTAGTCCAAAAATGATCCCTTTGGCTCCGTATAGAACTGCTTCCCGATCTTCACTTAAATCTATTAAAAAACAAAAATATTGCACTGATTCTTCTCAAATTTTGTTTGTATATATTTTTGCAAAATAAAAGAGACTTTACCAAACATGATCAGGATCGGTCTATTTTTGGACCTAGTCCCCATATAGATATATCATCCGATATGAACTTTCTCATATCTGCAGCCAAAAAAAAATTAATAAAAATCCCACCCAAATTTGGTTTTTGCTTATTTTCTATGTCCAGTTAGTTGGACCTAAGAGATAGAGTTTCTAAACGCATGGTATAGGGTATCGTATAGTCGGTCTAGACCGACTATAATTTTCTTACTTGTTTTTTTTTTTTTTTTTGTCTAATTACGAAGAAGGCTTAGCGAAAAAATCTAAATTAAAGTGACCATACGTATGTCCTGCATTGAAAATTGTCCCGTAAAGTGTCCCGTATTGTACATCGTACCTTATTATTGGTATCTATTTGTAAAGTAACTTTTTCAATTAAATAACACTGCTTTGGTTCAACTGGTAACAATTATTTAAATTCAAAATTCAACTGCTGCAATTAAAGTATGTCATGAATTTTTAGCGAAATCACATTGCTTAAGTATTTAAAAAAAATTTATTTCTATAATTGCTATTTCAGTTTAAAAAGTTGAAGTGTACAAAACAAAAGTGAAAAGTTTAAAGTTTTTTTTATAATTGTGTCCACAAAAAGGTTTGTATTTATATATTCATTAATCTCTAATATGTATATTACTTCTAATATAAATTCTAAATAAAAAAAATAATCTCAAATTCCAGAGAATTATGTCCAAGAAACGCCAATGTACATTTACTGACGAGTTGAAAATGGAATTTTCTTTAATAAAAAAAAAGCAAAATTGAAAATAGTGTTCATTGTGATATATGTAACAGTGACTTCTCGATTTGCGCGGGTGGTAAAAATTATATAACCAGACATGTTTCGTCGGATAAACATAAACGAGCATTATTAGCTTCTGCTTCTTCAAACAAATTAAATTGTTATTTTTGAAAAGTTGAATTTGGTTCGAAAGAAAAGGAATTAGCTAGCGCCGAAGCAGTTTTTACATATCACAATATAATGCATAATCAAACATTCCGATCAATGGACTGTACATCTAAGCTGATTCGTACATTATTCGAGCCAAAGTTTACTTGCGCTCGCACAAAAACCGAAGCGATTATAAAAAAAAATGTATTTGTACCTTATACAATTCAGGAACCTATAAAAACTTTGGAAAATATTGATTTCATTACAATATTTACAGATGCGTCAAATCATAAAGAAACTAAATTATTTCCGTCATTAATTCGTTTTTTTGATTACAAACAAGGTGTACAAATTAAACTTTTAGATTTTGTATCTCTTCCAGGTGAAAATTCGGAAATAATAGCTAACTCAATTATAGAAATATTGAAGAAATTTCGTTTAGAAAATAAAATTGTAGCTGTTTGCGCAGATAATGCAAATACAAACTTTGGTGGTCTACTTAAAAATGGAACAAATAATGTATATAGTAAACTTAAGAACCATATTCAGAAGCCAATTATTGGTGTAGGATGTGCTGCACATATAGTGCACAATACTATTCAGTCAGCAGCAGATCAACTTCCTATTGATATTGAAGAAATCATAATTAAAATTTACAGTTACTTTTATATATATACAGTAAGGGTTGAATTATTAAAAGAGTTCAGTGAAGATGCAGAGGTGGAATACATGCGCTTGCTAGGCTACAGTAAGACCAGGTGGTTGGCTATGATGCCCGCCATTGAACGAATTTTAAAATTATATGCTCCCTTAAAATAATAATTCCTATCCATCGACAACTGTCCAATAGTTCTGCATAAATTTTTCGAAGAAGATAACTCAGAATTGTGGTTATATTTTATGCATAGTCAGGCAGCAATATTTCACAATACAGTGAAGAGTATCGAAGGTGATAAAATTACAATTATGGAAGTTTTTACAGAAATAGACAATTTAAAATTGAGGTTAAAAGAAATAATGGATACACAGTATCCACCTCTAAATGTCCGTAGTCAGCTAAGAAATTTAGAAGAAAATGGTTGGTTCAAAACAAATTCCTTCAAAACCAATACGAATAATTTTTATGAAAAATGTATTCAATATTTAGAAGTTCGTGTATTACAATTTGAACATTATTATTGTTTTAAATGGATTAATCTAAAAAGCATTGTTAATTGGCAAAATGTACAAGAAAGTTTTGAATTTATTTAAAAATTTAATCATAATTTGGAAATGTTCGATTCTGATAAAGAAGAAAGAGAACTTTCTGATGAGATTACATATGTAAAAAAATATGTTGATACAGCAAAAGTAAATGCTTGGAATGATGAAAAAATTCCAACCGATGTAAGGTGGTTAGGAATATTTAATCACTTTCATACAAATAATATACCGTTCAAAAATATTAACAAAATAGTTGGTTTTGCATTATGCTTACCAGGCACTAATGCTACCACCGAACGAGTATTTGCAGTGGTGAATAAGTATTGGACCACTGAAAAAACGCAGTTAAGCGTGGATACATTAAAAGCGATACTGCAAGTGAAATTTGAAGAATTTTATAAGTTTATTTCTAGTAATGAAGATTTACTAAAAAAAATTCACTCAGCAGAAAAATACGCTTAAATAACGTGTACTTTAAATATTTACACTTATTTATGAAATATTGTTATTAGTTTATTTTTATTAAGTATATTTCTTGTAATAAAAAATTAAAAGAATAATAATTTTATTTTATTGTTAATTTTTTTTTTTATATTAATTAAATGAATAAAATGAAAAATCTATGATATTTTAATTCGGAACAATTAAATAAACTATGAAAATTATGTCCTGAGGAATGCGTTAAGCTTTTTTTATATTTATTTGAACTGGTCCCGGATTTCAGCATAAAATATATGGTCACTTTAATCTAAATCTAAATTTGGTTTTTACATGCAAAGTTCTTAGCACAATAAATTGATGTGGGTTAGTCTGCTTAAACACGATAATTGCTTGACTGATTTGAATGATTCTTTCAAATTGGCGAAATGGATAAAGTTTTTAATAAATGCAATACATTGAAATTTAAAAATGAAACCGATCGAATGTATTGTGCTGGCGAAAAAGTTAAATTAACACAATTAAATCCCCCACCCAACATTATTTAATTATTTGAGAACTCCCGATGGACAATTTTGCGGCACTTATCATGAAGCATATCGAAAACGAGGATTGCTTGAACATTGCTAGAATATATTAACTGATGCGTCGGTCCACAAAAAATTATAATTTTATTTTCTATCATTATCTCAACTTGCAATCCGGCTAATTCGTCTGATTTGTGGCTGAAATACCGTGATTATATGACGGAAGATATTTTGCGTCGAATGCGCACTTTAACTTTTAATGTTCAATACAGAGGAAATATATAATACCGAGTAAAGCTTTGACTCAGTCGCGTATATCATCATTCAAGAAATTATATTTTTAATCAAGATTTTCTTCGAGACAGAATTACGATCCATATTATGTTCTAGAAAATATTCCTAAATTAAATCAACAGCAAAAATTTGCTTATGAAACAATCATGAAAGAAATTGATAATGGTGGCATGTACTTTTTGGATGCACCTAGTGGTACTGGCAAAACTTTTTGATAACTTTGATTTTAGCAACTGTACGAGCACGTGGTGGAATTACTTTGGCACTTGCATCTTCTAGAATTCTGTGGTTTTCTAGAATAAGCGCGTATGTCATAAAATCAAACTGTTCAGGAGAGCCAAAAACGTTAAATTTGAAATTATGGGCTCGGTATAAAGTTTTTAAAGACTGTTTATTTAACAGTCCTGTAGATATGAGCAATAAATACTTTATATACAATTTTGAGTCAAAAATCTTAAGAGGAATAGATCTTAGAGAAGGACGAATAAACAATATGTAAATTACACTTAAAGTGTGTACAGATAAAACAACTTATGGCAACAAATGTCGTTTTCTTTGAAAAAGAAAACTACCAGTGCAACTACACATTTAGACATAAGTTGATGTTGCTTGAAAAATTGATTTTTTTGTTCTTCAACAGAAAGTTAATGGGACTTAGGATGAGAATATAAAAACGTATCAAGAATAGTAGTGAAAACAAATAACAGAAATAAACACGCAAATTTTTATAAGTGGTTATAAACTGAAAAATAATCCAATATTATTTTGCATTTTTTTTTTTCATTAATAACAACGTATGTCGCTATGTGTCGTTTTCTAAGAAAATAATTTGTCAGCGATCAAATGAGGGTTGACATAAGTTGATAGTGCTGCAAATTAATTTAATAAACAATTAAGTTACGTCGTTATTTAAAGAAAAAACTCAGAAATGGTCAATATAGTTTTTTTTAAATATAACACATGTAAAGAGTTTTGGTTAACTCAAAACTGACAAAAATGGACATACGCGGTTATTCCAGAAAACCACAGAATTGCAGCCACTTTATTGGATGGTGATAGGACAGCGCATTCAACACTTAAATTGCCTTTGAATATGACGATGATCATCACGCAATTTATCATGGATAGAGTTTTAAAACAAATTGATATTTTTTTGTAGGATCAATGCACAATGGCACACAAGAAATCAATTGAAGCTTTGGATCGAGTAATGAGAGATTTCCGTAGAAATAAAAATTTATTGTTGGTGATTTGATATTGTTAGCAGGAGACTTTAGACAAACACTACCTGTTATCTCAAAATCAATACCAGCTGAAGAAATTAAATGTTAAAATTCACCACCAATGTACGCGTGCAATTGCAAAATGATCCATCAGCTACAACATTTCTAAAGCAATTGCTTTTAATGGATTGCAAAATGCCAATTGATAGTGATGGTTTCATTACAATTCTAAGAGATTTTTGCATATTCACACCATCAAAAGAAAAACTAATTGTAAAAGTCTTCCGAAATATACAACAGCAACACAAAAATCAAGCTTGGTTAAGTGAAAGAGGAAAAGATAAGAATGTCAATGATTTGATTTTCATCGTTCAATCTCAAATAGTTGGAGAATTGATCACATATTAATCTGTTGATACTGTGAAGAATAAAGAAGATGTAGTACATTATCCAATTGATTTTATGAATACTCTTGATTTGCTTGGAATGCCACCGCCTAATACGCAAATTATGCAACGTAACAAGACTTTCGATCAGAAGTTAATGAATTACTAGCAGATTCCAGCCCTCGAAATTCGAGCGCAAATTCTAGGAAATTCTATTTTTTCATTAAATAAAGACCCTAAAACCTAGTATTCTAATCAAAAACTAACTCATTTTTATTACAAACACATTAACAAATTTAATAAACACACACATAGCATTGTATAATTACATATATGTATGTGTTAGTAGCAACTTTAAATGCAATTTACTCAAAATAAAGGAAAAAATTAAAAAATCTGTAAATCTGCAAAACGGCTAAAAATGAATACCTTTCAAATAATATACGTTTTGTCAAAATCGGGATAAACGGTAGAACAAAACACCAGTCACAAGAAATCGCCTATTAATATTATAGATGTCTCTGAAGCAACAATTTCAAAAGCGAAGACGCTTTAATACAGTGTCGCTCATTGTATACCGCATTTGCGGGAAAATACATATACACATATTCTTTTTTAGTCGTCATTGAGACAGCAACGAAAGCACATGTTCACGAAATGTATGACTTTTCTGTGTTTTTTTTATGATTATTTTTTTACGTAACACTGAACGAAATTTACGTTGAAATTATGGTTGAAATAATGTCATGTAAAAAATATTTTATGATTAAAAATGCTTTTAGCAATATGCAATGCCTCTTATGCTACGGTACCTTTAAAAGTAATAGGGAAGATATTTTAAAAAGACATTTTAATACTTATCATGGGGATTTCAATAAATTCAATAAAACAGAAAGCGAACATCTTTTCGAAGAAAAAAAAATTTTTTTTTACGGAAATTGGAAGGATGGTTGCGTGAAGTTGAAGCTAATGAAAGCGAAGTTGAAGCTAATAAAAAAAAAAAACAAAGACTTAAAGATGAGGTATCAACTAGCATAAGTTTAGATATTATTGGGCAGACCATTTAGTGATGGTGTATTTATTAAAAATATATTTATGAAAGCTATGCAAAAGCTTAACTATAGTGTTACTTTTATTGAATCTCTGTCCTTGTCCCGTGAAACTGTAGCCCGTCGTACGATTCAGTTAGGAGCATGTATGCAGTCTGCCATTAAAGAAAATTTAAAAAATTGTGAATTTTTTTCCTTTTCTTTGGATGAAAGCACCGATATAAATGATCTTTGTCAACTCATCATATGTATTCGATGCGTTGATAAAGAATATAATGTTTTTGAAAGCATGTTTTCGTTGGAAACAAATGTAACTGGCAAAATACTTTTTGATATTGTCAACGAAAAACTACTTTCAAATACAGATCCAAAAAAATTGGCAGGTGTTTGTACTGATGATGCAAATGTCATTCTTGGTTGTCATGATGGTTTCATAGGCCAGTTAAGAATGCATGGATTTGAATTCGATAGCTTCCATTGCATAATTCATCAAGTAGCACTTGCATCGAAGTTTCTAAGCAATCACCCTGCTATGAAAATGGCTGAAGAAATAGTTAATAAAATTCGCGGCGGGCATCACTCATTCACTCATAGAAGCTTAGTTTGTCTTTTAAAAAACAAAGGCGCAGCTTACCACGACCTGAAAATGTTCACAGAAGTTCGTTGGTTAAGCCGCGGTGATTGCCTAAGCCGCTTATTTAATTTAAGAAGAGAAGTTTTTGAGTTTTTAGAATTAGAAAAAATGGAAGAATGTTTGTTTCTAAAATAACGGGTGATTTTTTAAGAGCTTGATAGCTTTTTTTAAAAAAAAAACGCATAAAATTTGCAAAATCTCATCGGTTCTTTATTTGAAACGTTAGATTGGTCCATGACATTTACTTTTTGAAGATAATTTCATTTAAATGTTGACCGCGGCTGCGTCTTAGGTGGTCCATTCGGAAAGTCCAATTTTGGGCAACTTTTTCGAGCATTTCGGCCGGAATAGCCCGAATTTCTTCGGAAATGTTGTCTTCCAAAGCTGGAATAGTTGCTGGCTTATTTCTGTAGACTTTAGACTTGACGTAGCCCCACAAAAAATAGTCTAAAGGCGTCAAATCGCATGATCTTGGTGGCCAACTTACCGGTCCATTTCTTGAGATGAATTGTTCTCCGAAGTTTTCCCTCAAAATGGCCATAGAATCGCGAGCTGTGTGGCATGTAGCGCCATCTTGTTGAAACCACATGTCAACCAAGTTCAGTTCTTCCATTTTTGGCAACAAAAAGTTTGTTAGCATCGAACGATAGCGATCGCCATTCACCGTAACGTTGCGTCCAACAGCATCTTTGAAAAAATACGGTCCAATGATTCCACCAGCGTACAAACCACACCAAACAGTGCATTTTTCGGGATGCATGGGCAGTTCTTGAACGGCTTCTGGTTGCTCTTCACTCCAAATACGGCAATTTTGCTTATTTACGAAGCCATTCAACCAGAAATGAGCCTCATCGCTGAACAAAATTTGTCGATAAAAAAGCGGATTTTCTGCCAACTTTTCTAGGGCCCATTCACTGAAAATTAGACGTTGTGGCAGATCGTTCGGCTTCAGTTCTTGCACGAGCTGTATTTTATACGGTTTTACACCAAGATCTTTGCGTAAAATCTTCCATGTGGTCGAATAACACAAACCCAATTGCTGCGAACGGCGACGAATCGACATTTCACGGTCTTCAGTAACACTCTCAGAAACAGACGCAATATTCTCTTCTGTACGCACTGTACGCATTCGTGTGGTTGGTTTAATGTCCAATAAAGTAAACTGAGTGCGAAACTTGGTCACAATCGCATTAATTGTTTGCTCACTTGGTCGATTATGTAGACCATAAATCGGACGTAAAGCGCGAAACACATTTCGAACCGAACACTGATTTTGGTAATAAAATTCAATGATTTGCAAGCGTTGCTCATTAGTAAGTCTATTCATGATGAAATGTCAAAGCATACTGAGCATCTTTCTCTTTGACACCATGTCTGAAATCCCACGTGATCTGTCAAATACTAATGCATGAAAATCCTAACCTCAAAAAAATCACCCGTTACAACGAATTTATTTTAGATCTTTCGTTTTTATCGGATATAACTGATATTTTTAATAAGTTGAATAAAGAACTTCAAGGAAAAGAAAAATCATTAGATGAGTTGTCGAAAATTCTTTTTACCTTTAAAACTAAAATGTTTGTTTTGCTTGCTGAAATGCAGGAAGAAGATTTTTCAAATTTTCCGAAAACTTCAACTGTTTATACAAAAGAAAAATACTTTAAAAAAGACGAGCATATTTCAATTCTTAATGAACTTTTTTATAATATGCAAGATCGATTTAAAGATTTTAAAAACATATAATCATTGCTAGATATCTACCGGAATTCATTTAAGTGCGATGTTTCGAACTACGAGTTTGAAGTTCAATAAGAGTTAATAATACTCCGCAGCGAAGTTGAAGCTGCTCATGAAATTGATACAAATACATTTTGGAAAAACTTAGATTATTCCGAATATCCTCAACTAAAAAAAATTTCTTATAAATGCCTATCTTTTTTTCCTTCTACATATCTGTGTGAACAAATATTTTCCGATTTAAAATTTCTTTGTTCGAAACAACGAAACAGAATAAATTCGGCACATTTTAAAAATATAATGCTTATTCGTAATTGCAATAAAAGCATCAATGTAGAAGATTTTATTACCTCGGCATAGCCATCTTACTTATTATTATAACTATTATTTCCCTTTTATTTATTTAATTATAATTTTTATTTATATAGACTATATGAATATATATATTATATATTATTTATAATATATATTACAGAACTTAAATTTTTTTTTTATTAATATTTCTTTATTTACAATCTATCCAAGGATAATTAGCAAATTTGATTAGTTATTGATATATCACAGATATTGTGTATCTCCAGTGAGATACACAAGAATATAAATTATTACAATTTAATAATATTTACAGTGTTATTTTCATTTGTTTTTACATATTGAATAATGATTATTTACGGAATGGTAGATCTAGTATATGATTGCGTTTAAGCCTTTTGATCTCGCCTGTGCTATCTAATAAAGCTATTGCCACTGGATTAACATGGTTGCTTAGTCTCTGCAGGTATCTTTCACTTATGGTTCTGATTTCGTCTTTAACTGTTGATATAGAAAGATCTCTTTTGATTGCCTTATTTGTAATATACCATGGAGCGTTAGTGATAAGTCTTAATGTTTTTGATTGAAATCTTTCAAGTATGTCAATATTCGAATTACTGGCGGTACCCCATAATTGTATACCGTATGACCACACAGGTTTTAATATAATTTTATATATCCTTAATTTATTATTTAAGCTTAGCTGAGATTTTGGGCCTATAAGCCAGTAAAGTTTTTTAGTTTTAATTTTAAGTTGTTCTTGTTTATTTTTAATGTGAGCCTTTCAGGTGCGCCGCCTATCAAGAACCATTCCTAAATATTTAACTTTTTCACTCGTTGGAATGGAATTACTATTTATAGTGATAGATGGGCAGTTATCTCGTCTCAATGTAAACGTTGTATGGTGAGATTTTTGAGAATTCACTTTTACATTCCATTTTCGTAACCAATATTCAAGTTCATTGATCTCATTTTGGACAAACGAAGATGCTTCTACAGGGCAGTCGCTTGTAGCAATAATTGCAGTATCATCTGCTTATGTAGCCACCATAACATTATCGAGGATCGGCATATCAGCTGTATAAATAGTGTATAAAATTGGACCCATAACACTACCTTGGGGTATTCCAACTTTTATTTCGTATAGTTCTGATCTTTCATCATTGTTTTTAACATAAAAATGTCTATCAGATAAATAACTTTTAAAAAATAGATAAAAAGGTGCAGGCAAAAACTTTTTAATTTTGTAGAATAAACCCAGATGCCAGACTCTGTCGAAAGCTTGCTGAATGTCGAGGAAGACTGCAGAACAATATCTTTTTTTCTCTAGTGCGTCAGTTATAACATTGACAATTCGATGAATCTGCTCTGGAGTACCATGATTGTGTCTGAAACCAAACTGATGTTCGGAAATAATATTTCTGAATTCTAGAATCGGTGACAATCGCCGAAGGAAAATTTTTTCAAATATTTTTGAGAAAATGACTAGTAAACTAATTGGTCTGTATGATGTTGCCAAATTTTGTGGTTTGTTCGGTTTTGGAATCATTATGATCTCCGCACATTTCCACTGTGATGGAAAACGATCAAGCCTTCATATTGTGTTGTAAATCATAGTTAAAAACGCGACGCATTTATTCGTTGACTTACTAACAACTTTCGCATCAATTAGGTCATATCCAGGAGCCTTTTTTTTATTTAAAATTTTTATTTCCGCTTTAACATCGCTAGATGTAAAACATTTAATTGGAAGGTCCATTTGCAAAGGACAGTCCAAAAAATCTAAAACTTCTTCTTGTTGTGTTGCTATGTGAAAAGAAAACGGCACAAATGTGTTTTTTAAATGAATAGCAAAGGCGTCCGAGGTGGCTTTGTCAGTTCTACACCATGAATTATCTGCATTTTTTAACATGATATTCCTTTTAGTTGGTCTTTTAAGAAATTTTGTAGCTTTCCATAGGAGATGTTCTTCGTATTTTGAATTATTTATATTCTCAAGAAATTGTGAGGTTTTTTCATTTTTATGTTCAACCAGCAAGGCTTTGAGGTCCTTGCAAGCTTTATTGAATAAACGTTTATCAAATATGTTCCTACTTATTTGCCATCTTTTCCGTAACCTTCTTTTTTCTCTAAGGAGTTGACGAATTTCGAGAGAAGTGTTAAAATTGCAGAAATGTTGTTGCGATGATTCATCTAATATGGGTGTTGAGAAATGCGCAGCTTTATGTATCTCGTTGGTGAAATATTCTACTGCATCATCTAGTTCTAATTTGGTTTTAAGGCTTATATTAAGATTTACATTTTCGTCCAAATATTGTTGAAACAGGGGTATGTTTGTTTTTGATGACAAAATATGGTATGCAGGAGTTTTCATTTTAACTGGAACGTTAAGATTAACTAAAACTGGTGTGTGATCTGAACTCAGATCGGAACTACTTTTAATTTCCAATTTATAACTAGGTATACCATTGTAGACAATAAAATCTAATAAGTCTGGAATTTTTTGTGGATCAGTAGGCCAATACGTCGGTGTACCTGTCGATAAAGCTGAGAAATTATTCTTTGTTAAGCATTTATAAAGTTCGCTGCCTTTCGGATTTATTAATCTGGAACCCCACCATGGGTGTCTGGCATTGAAGTCTCCACCAACAAGAAATCGTACACCAAGTGTGCTAAAAAAATCATCGTAATGTTGGCATTTAAATGTATGTCGAGGAGGAAAATAAATTGAAGACACAACTAAATCTCCAACGTGACTTTTAATTTTAATGCATGTTGCCTGAAGATATTTTTCCTGTAAACCATTTAGAATGTCATATTTTATATTTGATTTGATCAAAATTCCTGAGCCAGCGTGGGCTCTATTATCAGGATGGTTGGTATTTATAAAGTCATAACCATAAATTTTGAAGAAACTTCTGCTGGTAAAATGTGTCTCAGACACCAAAAGTAAGTCAATATAGTTTGTTTTTAGAAAAATTTCAATTTCTCTGATGTGATTGGTAATGCCATTAGCATTCCATACTGCTAAACGTAAATTTAAGGGCATAGTTTTGTCATTATTAATTGCATCATACTCAAAAGTTTGTTCGTTAATTCATTTTGTTTTTGAATGAGTGTTTCAAGGGTTTTAAACATATTTTGATCTTGATGTACATTATTGTTTCTCAATGTTTGAGCATATGAAAACTGATTTTCTTCGAATTGATTGTTGGACGAATTGTCGTTGTTAAAAACAGGAAAATTTTCTGCGTTAAATTGATATTTGGCTTCGCGAATATTAATATTTTGTCTACGGTGTTCATATTTTCTTTTTTAAAGGTCTCTATAAACTCTACATCCTTTATAGTTCGCGGTATGTTGTTGCAGGTAATTTACACATTGGGGGTGTGAATTTTCCGGTTTTGGGCAATTTTGAGTGGGATGATTCAGTCCACATTTAACACAGTTAAACATTTTTCTGCAATATGTTTTGGAGTGGCCAAATTGTTGGCATCTATAACATTGTATAATATCGTTATTTTTCAAAGGCGGCTCAATTTTTATTACAGCATTAAAAAGGTGTTTTACTTCATATATTGTTTTGTTGTTCTGATCTGGTTCTAAATCAACGAAAAACATTGACATGGGTTGTTTTGTTACTCTACTCTGTATATTCATCACATTTCGTACTTTATGACCCAAACTTTGAATTTCATCTTTAATTGCAGATGGTGGTGTTGAAAAATGTAGATTTTTTACAACTACTCTATATGCTCTTTCTTTAGCACATATTTCATATTTTATATTGATATATTTAAAGAGTAAGATCGAACTCCAGCAATTTTTAGAGATTTGGATTTAATTCTAACTTAGCGCCTTTTAGCGCTTTTTGCACACTGTTTTGCGTTTTATGTTTGAAAAAGTTGACATCGATGATTGGTATTGGAAACAACTATGTCGAATGTCTACTTATACCAGAATCAATTTTCTGCATCTTTATTTAGTGTTTTTCTCAGTTGAATCACCATCGATTACGATAAAAGATTTCACGTAGATAAAGCAGAAAGCGTTTTGTAGAAAAAGCACTTAGATATATCGCTGAAATGGAACCTGACAATTTTTTTAACAAACAAAAACGGTAAGCTTTTTTGTAAAATCTAATATTTGAAAATAATGTTCAAAATTAATACATAATATTTTTGGAAGGGTTTCGGTCCTATCTTTGAATAATATCCTAATGCTTAGCGCCGATATCAGGAACTCTAGAAATGGAAGAGATATTGACGCATAAAGTAGTTAATTTGTAGTCGATTTTAATTGCCGAAGGCTCATTTCATTCCTAATCCAATGTTCTTGAATTACCTGGAGCAAAATATTATAGTGTTTAAAGAATTGTTGCAAAAACCATGTTGTCAAAGTTTAAAAATTTGGAGAAAACAACTGTAGCCAATCTCTAATACCCTCTACCAGTATCACAAGTTGAGTATCCAAAACCACCGTTGGGTCGGTTAAGATTTTAATGCAGTTACCGATAATTAACCTTTAAATTTTAATACCATATAAATTTAAAATTTATTGGTTTTATTTCTTGGTCAGGGTATAATGTTTTTGTGCTGATGATTGTTACTACCATAAATATTTGACATAGACCTAGATCTTTTATTATACCGATCGACTCAGAATCACTTTATAAGTCGATTTAGTGATATCCATACGTGCGTCTGTCTGTAATCAAATTACAGGCCGCTAATATGAACATATTTTGATGAAATTTGGTACATAAGATTCTTCGGCCATAGCATGAAGGCTGTTGAAATTGGTGAAAATCGGTGCATGGTCAGACCTAGTCCCTATATAAATGACACCCATGAAATCGAAAAATTATGATATAGATTGCATATTGGGTTTGTGTGTGTTTATTACAACCATTAATCAGTAGTACAAATATAAACCCTATATCACGATTCTTAGTCATAGCCCCCATATAAAGCTGTTTCCCGACCTTCACTTAATTCTATCATTTCATCTGGTGGTTGTTTCAGTATGGAGTCTAAGAATCCCCTTCTCAGGGCAATTCGACTTCCCCGTAGCACCAAATTTTCCACATACGGCCAGAAGGACATATCAACTACGCTTGTTATGAGAATCAAGAATATATATATTTAGTAGTTTTGTTGCACATGTTCATAAAACTACCCAGCTAGGCTCATCATTATATCCTATACCACTATGTGGTCAGGGTATAGTGAATATTTGCCCTGGTGCCACCTTTCGTTATACCGATCAATTCAGGATCACTTTCTGAGTTCGTTTAACGATGTTCGTCCATCCGCCTATTTGTCTGTCCGTCTATGTGTCCATGCAAACCTTGTTATCAAACTAAAGACCGCAAATATGAAATTATAAACATGGTATAGGGTATCAATAGTCGGCCTAGACCGACTGTTTAAACATGTTTTAATATGCACTTTCTAAAATTTGTACTAACATTTTGGAAAAATTCGCAAGAACTCTATTTTTAAATTCATACGTAATTTTGGTTATTCCATTTTACTTGCAGTTATTTTTGTACTGTTTTCTTAAATTTAATCAAAAATTACGTTGATGAAATAAGTACCCCATAATTGTCATTCATATACACATAAACTCATTCAAAAGACCACAATATGCTAAAATGTTATAACAACAGCCAACACATTCACATAAATAGAATCTTGCAACAACAATGAGATGCGTTCCTGTAAAACAAAAAAAAAACGATATTATCCTTGCATTTTCTACGTATTATGAAGGAAAAAAAAAACTTGGAAAATACGGATTGTTAGTCGAGAGTTCCTTTAAACCAATGCATTTTTTTCTTCACTGAATGCCACAAATGTAGTAGGAAAATATATAAAGGCAAAGAATATCTGTTTAGAGATCTTATAACAGAGAACAGCAGCTAAAGCGAATTAAAAGCACTGATGTAATTTAATGCGTATTTTCATAATATGTTTACATAAAATATAAAGAGAAGAAAAATAATGGAAAAAATGCAAAAAACAAATACACAATATGAAAATGTGGAAATTGCAAAACTTTTCTGCTTTTTTTTAAATTATAAAGTTTTGCGTCCTTATGTATTGTGTGTATATGTATATATATATATATATATATATGTGTGTGTATGTATGTGTATGTATAAATGGATGAGAATTATACCACAATAGTTGTTGGTTTCTTCTCTGGCCTTGTCCACTTACCGCATTCATAATGGCCATTGGTTTGAAGCACCTGCTGCCACACCAGGTAGACTCGACAAGCGTAACAGCTGCTACATAAAATGTGATCAACATATCGGAAGGACAGCATTAAGAAAACCAAATTTTCTTTCCCTCTTAACAATAGCATGCAAAATAAACAACTACTGGTAAACAAAACAAAATAAATGGACACGACAGTGTTTTATTCCCATACAAATTTGGAAAATAAAAAATAAATAAAATCCGGTTCCTTCGTTACAACCTTTTGCAAAAAATATATGCCATTCATAGGTAAAGCAGCCATTAATAAAATTGAATATCCAAAAGAGTTATTATTGTCTAATAATATTTGGACTTTTGCTGGACTATTTCCTTCCAAATAACTCTTTAAGGCTATTGAAAATAATGATTCACAGTTTTGATCATAAGAACAAAATAGGGGTTTCGCCATTTTATTTACGTGGAGAACTTAGATTCATGTAAAATATTACTGCTACTGGTTTTAGTGTTGGCATTCAAATAGTTTTGCGTCAATTAAGGCTATTATTTCACAAAATCTTCTGGTATCGAAATTTTAATTTTGTTATTCTTTGTAAAATATTCTCGTAGTATTTACAAGTTGAAAATTTACGTCATTAACAATTACCTCTAACTTTTAGAAAAGGATATTGTCACTACAATATAATATGTACAAAATATTTAGTATAAAAAATCTTCAAATAAAAATTCGGAAAAATACGGATGTCTTGAATACTCAAATATCAAATAAAACGGTTAAAAAAATATCCTTTATATTGTGCGATGCGCCTTATTTCCATCGCAAATTCAGGCAAATTATACAGTGCAACAGTGAAAAAAGTACACGGACTTTACATAGTCGTTTTTATCATCATTATCTGAATCCTCGTAATCCCCCAATAATGATAGTTATCGTGGTCTTGAGGTTCCTGTTCTTCGCCAACTACTTCCATAATATATTTATTTATTTATCCATTTATAACTTAAAACTATTTAAAATATAAATAAATAAGTGGCAAACATTACCAAAGTAAACAAGTAAGAAAATTATAGTCGGTCTAGCCCGACTATACGATACCCTATACCATGGTTAAGAGACCCTATCTCTTCAGTCCAACTAATTGGATATAGCAAATATGCATAAACCAAACTTGAGTGGCATTTTTATTAATTTTTTTCACTGCAGATATGAAAAAGTTCATATCGGACACTATATTTAAATGGGGACTAGGTCGAAAAATGGACCGATCCTGACCATATTTGGTAAAGTCACTTATACTTTGAAAAAATATATACAAACCAAATTTTAGAAAAATCTGTGCAATATTTTTGTTTTTTGATAGATTTAAGTGAAGATCGGGAAGCAGCTCTATATGGGGCCTATGACTAAAAATTTTCCTGTAGGGAGTATTTTTGAACTACTGATTAATGGATGTAATAAACACATACAAACCCAATTTAACTGAGATCTATATGATAATTTTAACTTATGGCAATTTATGTCGATTTCATAGGGTTCATTTGTATCAGATAGTGATTCTGAATCGATCGGTATAATTAAAGATGGGTGTAGGTCAAATATTTTTGGTTGTTACAAACAGCATCACAAAGTCATTATACCCAAACCACATAGTGGTATAGGGTATAAAAAGCTATTTCGTAAAAAAACCAACATACATATATCCTATTATAAACCAGTAAAAATATTATAATAAAATCTTTAACGCAAACCAACTCAAAAGCTTTTTTTTATATGCCATATATGAATAAGAAAACAGTCTTAAATTATGTGTAAGATGATTCCAAATACGGCATACTCTAATTTTAAACGAATGTTCAAGTATTGAAAGATGTACACGTGGTATTTGTATATTTCGCGTAGAATGAATAAATGTAAAATTATCAACTAATAATATAGGCTGTCCTAATTTCATAATTTTGTAAGAACAGAGCAGTGAACGTAAATGCAAGTAATTATGAAATTCACAGCCTAAAAAGTCTGGGATTAATTCAGAAACCCGATCGTGATCAGGTACACGAATATAAAAAACAATCCTCCGAAGATAGTCTATGTTACCAGTAAAAGTTCCTGTATAAACTTCCAAACAGTAATTAATTCTTAACATAAGTAAGGCATGGGCTAAGCGGTATCTAACATACTTTGGTGTATATGATTTCAAGGCATATAATGTTCTCAAAGTGAAGGAAATTTGATTTGATAAGGAATTTATATGATTTTCAAAATGAAGTCTAGAGTCAACAATAATACCAAGGCACTTTAGCGAGTCAACATAACTAATTGTTTGATTATTAACACAAACCCTGGGATAAACAACATGTTGAGTAGGTAAAAGAAAGTATATTGCCTTAGTTTTAGTTGAATTAATTTCAAGATGACTAAGATGCATCCAGTTTAGGATATTATTCAGATGATTATTTAGGATGATTTCCACATACATTTAAGCATCTATTATATATATAAGAAATATATCATCCGCAAAGATGTATGATTTACAAAAATTAAATATTATCCATAAGTGAAATGCAATTATTTAAATAGACCCAGAACAGAATAGGACCTAATACTGAGCCCTGTGGAACACCTGAGGTAACAGCACCGACAGTGGAACTTAATCCTCCAACAGAAACATACTTCGATCGATCAGTCAGGTAGGAATATATAATCTGGCAGGCTGATTTGGAAAAATTAAACTTGTCCTTAAGTTTTTTAATAAGAGCATTAATGGTTTATACGATCAAGTGCTTACGTAAGATCAAGAGAAACCATTATACAATTTTCATGTTTATCGAGATTATGTCTAACTGAATAAGTAGAGATGTTGTATTGTGGCTACGACGAAAAGCATATTGATTAGCGTGAAAGAGCGAATATCGTTCGCAATAGGTTAAAATGTGTAATTTCATTATATTTTCAACAATTTTTGACACTTGGTGAAGAACCGATTTTGAAATAAGTGGGAATATAATTTTCAAGAATTTTACTGGAATCATGTCATAACCAGAAGCATTGGACTTAATAGATGAAATAGCAGTGAACAAATCGTATTCTGTAACTGTGTTGAACGAAAAAGAGTTAATACCATCAATAAAGTTTTCAAAATCATAATTCGCAAGGTTGTTCTGACTTAGACTATTTAAAAATCCAGATGCAATCAACTCAACATCAGCTTCATTTAGTTCAGGACTCTCACGTCCAATGAACCCCAGCCTACGTATATTTCTCCACATCTGATTGCTATCTACACAAGAAAATAAATTCCTACCGTAATTTCTACGAACTCTTCTAAAAATAGATTTAGCTTTATTCCTAAGTTTCACAAAGATTTCCAGTTGTCATCAGTACGATTTCTTATGAAGTTACCATATGCAATATCTCTTAACGATTTCGCTTGAACAATTTCCCGCCCGATTAAATTAAAAAAAAATAACTAATAAATTCACATACATGAAGAATGGCTTTGAAATTCGTACAATAGTCATATAGAGATAATTACAAGAAGCTTTAAATCAAAAAAATCATATAGAAGTAAATGTCGAGGAACTGATTCAAGTATACCGTATCATCCTTATGAACTAGTCTATGATAAAATATATTGATTTTTATAATTTTGATTTTTATTTTTTCGAGCAAAATAACACTTATTGTTTGATTTTTATTTTTTCGGGCAAAAATAACAGTAATTTTTATACCCTATACCACTATGTGGTTTGGGTATAATGACTTTATGCTGCTGTTTGTAACAACCAAAAATAATTGACCTACACCCATCTTTAATTATACCGATCGAATCAGAATCACTATCTGATTCGATTTAACGATGTCCGTCCGTCCGTCCGCCCGTCCGTCTGTGTGTCCATGTAAAGCTTGTAATCAAACTGCAGGTCGCAAATATGAATATATTTTGATGAAATTTGGTATTTAAGCTTTTATCGGCCATGGAATGAACGCTATAGAAATTGGTTAGAAGCGGTCCATGTTCACACCTAGCCCCCATACAAATGACCCCTATGAAATCAACATATATTGCCATAAGATCCAAATTATCATACAAATCTTAGTCAAATTGGGTTTGTATGCATATATTATACCCATTAATCAGTAGTCCCAAAATGATCCCTATTGGACAACTTTTAGTCATAGGCCCCATATAGAGCTGCTTCCCGATCTTCACTTAAATCTATCAAAAAAGAAAAATATTGCACTTATTCTTCTCGAATTTTGTTTGTATATATTTTTTCAAAATACAAGAGACTTTACCAAATATGGTCGGGATCGGTCCATTTTTGGGCATAGTCCCCATATAGATATAGCATCCGATATGATCTTTTTCATATCTGCAGCCGAAAAAATTAATAAAAATCCCACTCAAATTTGGTTTATGCTTATTTTCTATATCCAGTTAGTTGTGCCTGAGAGATAGGGTCTCTAAACGAATGGTATTGGGTATCGTATAGTCGGTCTAGACCGACTTACTTGTTTTATTTTTATTTTTTTAAACAAAAATAGCAGTTATTTTTTGATTTTTATTTTTTCGAGCAAAACTTTGTGCTGCTGTTTGTAACTACCAAAAATATTTGACCTAGACCCATCTTTTATTATACCGATCGACTCAGAATCACTTTTTGAGCCGATTTAGCAATGTCCGTCCGTGTGTGTGTCCATTTAAGCTTGTAATCAAACTACAGGTCGCAAATATAAATATATTTTGATGAAATTTTGTATATAAGCTTTCGTCGGCCATAGGATAAATGCTATTGAAATAGGTGAAATTCGGTCCATGTTCAGACCTAGCCCCCATACAAATGACCCCTATGAAACCGACATGAAGTGCCATAAGATCCAAATTATAATATATATCTCAGCCAAATTGGATTTGTATGTGTTTATTATATACAATAATCAGTAGTGCAAAAATAATACCTATAGGACAATTCTTAGTCATAGGTCCCACATAAGCTGCTTCCCGATCTTCACTTAAATCTATCAAAAAAAAAAAATATTGCACAGATTTTTCTCAGATTTGGTTTGTATATATTCCTTCAACATATAAGTGACTTTACCAAATATGGTCAAGATCGGTCCATTTTTCGACCTAGTCCCCATATAAATATAGCACCAAATATGAACTTTTTCATATTTGCAGCAAAAAAACAAGTAAGAAAATTATAGTCGGTCGAGACCGACTATATGATACCCTATACCATGCGTTTAGAGACCCTATCTCTTAGGCCCAACTAACTGGATATAGAAAATAAGCATAAACCAATTTTGAGTGGGATTTTTATTAATTTTTTTGGCTGCAGATATGAAAAATTTCATATCGGATTCTATATCTATATGGGGTCTAGGCCCAAAAATGGAACGATCCTGACTATGTTTGATAAAGTCTCTTGTATTTTGAAAAACTATATACAAACAAAATTTGAGAAGAATCAGTGCAATATTTTTGTTTCTTGATAGATTTAAGTGAATATCGGGAAGCAGCTCCATATGGGGCTTATGACTAAGAGTTATCCAATAGGGATCATTTTTGGCTTACTTATTAATGGATGTAATATATACATACAAACCCAATTTGACTAAGATTTGTATGATAATTTGGAGCTTATGGCAATATATGTTGATTTCATAGGGGTCATTTGTATGGGGGCTAGGTCTGAACATCAACCGATTCTCACCGATTTCAACAGCGTTCATCCCATGGCAGATAAAAGATCAAATACCAAATTTCGTCAAAATATATTCATATTTGCGACCTGCAGTTTGAATTCAAGCTTTACATGGACACACAGTCGGACGGACGGACGGACGGACGGACGGACGGACATCGTTAAATCGAATCAGATAGCGATTCTGATTCGATCGGTATAATTAAAGATGGGTGTAGGTCAAATATACAAAGTCATTATACCCAAACCACATAGTGGTATAGGGTATAATTAATAACAATGCCACTCAAATTTGATTTATTCTTATTTTCGATATCGAATTAGTTGGACCGAAGATATAGGTTCTATAAACCATGGTATAGGGTATCATATGGTCGGTCTAGACCGACTATAATTTTCTTACTTGTTTTTTATTTTTTTTTTTTCAAGCCAATATTAATGGTAAAATGAAGTATATGTTACACATCAGAATTTAGTTTTACTAACATTAGTGCTTCCAAATTTTCCACTGATAAATTGTACCGCAACTCTCCTAAAATCAGTTTGAGGGCTGAGAAGGATGCCTCTACACTAACTTGTGCTGCAGGTACAGAATGCACAACAAATGCCAGTCTACGTAGCCAGGGAAATACATATTTCTTACTGTTCCAGTATTCCGTCAACTCCTCGTCACTGTTTTTTGTCAGAGTATGTAATCATACTGTAGAAACCATTATAATAACTTTTATTTTTGCTCGAAAAAATTTAAATCAAAAAATAACTGTTATTTTGCTCGCAAAAATAAAAATAAAAAAAGAAAGAGTTATTTTTGTTTGAAAAATAAAAATAAAAAAAGAACAGTTTTACTGTCAGAAAAAATAAAAATCAAGAAAATAACTGTTATTTTTGCTCCACAAATAAAGATAAAAAAATAACAGTTATTTTTGTTTGAAAAAATAAAAATCAAAAAATAACTGTTATCATCTGACTTTTATGAAAAAAGGAACATTGAATCGCTGCTGATCATATACTGAAACAAAAAGTTGTAACACGCTTAAAACGCCCGCTTAAAATTAAAAACGCTCTTATTTAATTCTCATTAAATATTTATTTAAAAACTAATTTCTTTTAATGTTGTGAATTCTGGGTATAAAATTATTCACGAAATTGTACACATTTAGATCTAACAACACTGAAAATAACTCGAGGTTAATACGGTTGGCGTCTTTCAAATTTCAACCATTTTTCTCTGCGAATCTAAGCTTTCGAGATAATAGTGATCGTTTTTCGATCTGGTAATAATAAATACTAGTTCGAGTGTTTTTAAAATTTCCAAAAGTTTTGAAAATTTCCAAAACCCCAAATATTTATATACTACGCTCTGCGCAGCATATTATGAGTTTGTCAATCTGTTTGTACCGCATTGAAAAATTATTTTGCGACACCATAAATTATATATATCACTGTCCTGAAAACAACGAAAGTCAATAAAGTGATGTCCGTCTCTCCGTCCATCAGTCTATCTGTCTGTCTGTCTCGTTGAAATCACACTTATTCACAAAATAAACCATTTTCCGGGGGGGTAAACTTATGACAGTATTATTTGTAATTACTTCTAGTAGGTTGGTATTGCAAATAGGTTAAATCGGGCTCCATTGTGCGAATATATCATTTAAAATATGAAAATAGCTCTAAAAACTGCTTAAAATACAATGTGTTTGTTGTAATAATTAGTATTAACCTTATCAAATTGTTTACTTTTTCAAATACTTTATTTACAGTTGTTAAAAATAGTGTAATAAATAAGTCTGAATATCAATATAAACGTAAAACCTAGGTAGAGGATATCAAAGATTCGGCATAGCCAAATTTAATATTTTTACTTGTTTTACGTTAAAAAAGCTTAAATAAATTATAATAATGTGAAATTATAATTTCCTAAAAAATGTTTACTTTTTGAGAATTTTTTTGTATGGAGTTATGGTACTTACAGGATCCTTATATGAAACTATCTGTATGACACGACGAATGTTTAAAACAATTGTTTTATTTTTATGCTTAAATTAATGTTAATGTTAATATTTTACATACAGCGTTACACAATCATCGAATCTGCGAATCAGCGAGTTATTGAAGAGTGTAACTATATGTGACCTGGTCTATGATAAGGGAGCTTAAAAAACTCTTTGCGTCAGATTCGCGTTAGTTGTTGCCTCTTATCTGCAGTGTCTAGTGTCGAACTATATTCAAGGACGTCAAGTGTTGCTTCTATTCGGAATATTATTGTAGTTAATCACGTAAGGCTGAGTTTACAAATTTTTTCATTGTTATCGCGTCGTCCGTCTTTTTCGTTATCACGTTAATGTCATCGTTTCTGTTGGTCTTTGGGAGGAAATTGAGTGTTACTGAGGAGTTTAGTGAATTTAATATTTCCCTGAAAACGATGAAGGCAATAGCGGTTCTGGTAATGATGTTAGTTCGAATGGCGATGATGATGAACTACATTCTTCGAAGACAGAAGCTGAAATGATTGTGAGGAAGTGGAATCATTTCATCCTCTAATGAAATGTATCGCTCGTCAAATGCCAGAAATTATAGAGCCACTGGTTAATCTTTGAGCATCAGTGATATATGGGGGGTTTCATGCCAAGTCTAACTTTTGAAACCGATGTCTTCCGATCGGGATACACCAAAGTTAGTCCTATTATATCCTATATATCAACAGGATCGGTCTAGAACTCTCTGAGTTTGACGGAGTCAAAATTTGACATTTCTGCCAAACAGGTGTTTTTTCTCATCCATGTATCTTTTTACCTATTGTTCTTTGCAAAATTTGTCCCAAATAGGAAAAAAACTTAAAAAAAAAATTTTTTTTTACATTTTTTTTTTTTACCTATTTTGCTGTAAAGAAAGCTTCGTTTTTTTTCTTTTTTGGTCGCTTAGTGGGATCCGAGTGCGATATCTATTAAAATTAATGTTTTGTAATTTTGAATGTTTTTCTATTTGTGTGTAAGTGTTTCTAAAACCTTACAAGTAAAACTTATACTGAGAAACTAGACAAAGAAGGAGTTGGCACCAAAAAAAAAACGTATGGTTACATTGCCAAAAAAGGAGTTAGCATTTGAAATAAACAAAAGTTGTTAGTGATCAGTGGATATATTCTCGAACCAAGCTTGGAACAAGGTCCATCTATCTCACAACCAACATGTAACAAGTTCTAAAGGAAAAGGACGATGACGAATAAAATTCAAAAACTTCTTAGTAGATTTTTTCTGCCACATAATAATGTGTTTTGTATCTTTAGAATATTTTTTTTAGTTTTATTTTTAAAATTAGTTTATTTGCTTCGTGGTCTATCCGAATCAGCAAAAAAGTGAAAAATAATTTTTTGACGCCTAAGCCCCCTTTTCATAGATCAGGTAATATATATTATTCTTCGTGTCTTGTTCTTGAGGACTCCTTTCCCATTTTCTAATGATGTGCCAAAATGAAATCTTGCCCACTTTGGCTTTCAATCCCAAAATGGATGACTTAGCACCCTGAAATTTTGAAAGGTCTTCAAATAAAGCTCTTTGGACGATTTCTCCCTTGAAAAATTGAACTTATGAAAAAGTTTAAATAATTTGTTGATTTAAAAAATTGAGACTACAAAAAAATCAAAAACATAAAATAAGCGAAAGCGCTTCCATTCAGAGACACCTACTGATTTAAGACACGATACTAAGTACTCAAGTGAATGAACTCAAAATACTGTAAGAATTTAAATACGAGTATTCATACAAAGCACATTTCTGAATGGGTTTGAATTAAATAAATACAAACTATTTGTAATATTGAGAAGTTATGGTAATACTTATTTCTTCTTTTCGTAACCATTTCAACAATGTCCTTTAAATAAAGTTTCTCTCTTTTAAATTTTCTTTAACCAAAAATACTGTACTAACTTTTGTTCTTATTATATTTTTCTCTATATATTTTTCCACTACTGAAGCTGCTGAAATAACATGAAATGCATCAAATTGTATCATTTTTAAATTAACGGAGGAAATAAAAATGAAATGAAAATTATTTCTCTATTAAAATTTTGTTCAACAATTTGTTTCTTGGACGTATTCTCTTATAATTTTAAGACAACTTGTTATTGTGTTGATTTATAAATGTGCTCCTTAAAAATCCACTTTTTCTTCATTTTAGATTTAATTTATGAAAAAAAAATTACATATTTTTTTTATCCCTTTTATATTTTGTGCAAATGTTGGTTGGTGGTAAAATAAGAAAAGTTTTTTTATTTTTTTTTTATTATTAAAAAGATGTTAGTAAATAATTTATATAAAAACAGATATCTTTTAAGTTTACTCTTAAAAAATTTAAATGGAATGCAGATAAGAAAACAAATTTGTAATAATAAAAGTTATAAAGTATGAATGAATGTTGTTTTCCATTTTGTGTTTCCGTTTGCAAAATTGCAAACATTATGAGATGGAGGGATTTTTTTATGTTTAGATCTTTGTACTGCGATGTCAAAGACAGGTAAATCCATTAGTTTTTAAAACCATTATTAGTGCAAAGAATTTTTAATAACTGTCAACTCTTAAGAGATTTCATATTCTCCACTCCATTTGTTTAAGGTACACAACTAACCCAGTAAACAGTTCTTAAATGAAATCTATCTCATGGAAGAGGAAACAAATAATGAAATATAGATGACATACACGTACTTAACTATGTTGGAAATAAAAGTCTTAATTACATTTGTTAGCATCGAAATATTGACCGGTGTACTATAAAATAAAATACTCTCACTTCGAAAAAGTTGATGTAATAATATTTTCGATACACAAAATTATTGTACGATTTATTAGAAAGAATATTGTAAAATAAATTTTTTTTTAATCCTTCAAGGGTTATTCTTTAAGCACAGATAAAAACAATGTTAACGGGAAAAGAAAAACTTTTATCTTCTACAACTTTGCGGTGAATAAATGTTAAACAAACAAATAAGAAAATCATAGACCAACTATAGGAAACTGAAATCCATGAGTTTCAAGAAAGGGTCCTGAATTTAGCTTTGCTGAGGCAATAAATGAATAAAGATAATAAGCATAAACCAAATTTTAGATTTATTGCTATTTAATATATCGCTATTATTGTGGTAAAAAGATAAAAATGGACTGATAATGACCACGTTCAGTCACTTAATTTGCTTAAAAATATATATAAAGCAAATTTTGAAATAAATCTATGCAATACCTCTGTTATTTGATAGAATTAAGTGAATACCGGCAAACAACGTTATATGTGCAATGTGACTGAAAATGGTCCTATTAGTGCGATATAATCCGGATTTTACGACCATTTAAGTCGGCCCGATAGAGGTTACTTATGTGGAGGCCAGGTCTGAACATGCATCACTTCTCACCGATTTCATTAGCGTTCGTCCTATTGTCGATAAAAATATACGTACTAAATTTAAATTTTCGACCTGTAGTTTAATTCAGAGTACAGAAAAAAACACACACTGAATAAAAAACTCGTGCATATATGTAAACAAACATAACTTAGACCAACACACACATATTTTTCATATCAATTATGTTTGTTTTTAAATTTTCTTCGGTGCCAAACACAATCGTGACTTGTGTTCGTTTTAATATTTCGTTATTTACACGAACATTTTTCTATCACGTACTTTTTGTTCCGATCACACATAAACCACACAGATTCGAGTGTTGCTTTATTTGAAGTTCGTGTTCTGGTACGTGAACTGGGTTTTTCGTCTATGACACTAATTGGTTGCGAAAATAGGGGTGGGTAATGCAAAAAAACATAACAACCAACAAGTGTAACTTTTATGATGCTAAATAGTTTTTGTGTCTTAAGAATTTTATTACCATCTTTTATTAAAATAAAAACCAGTCAATAAAAACATTTGTAAATAATTTCAACGTAAATCACAAAAAAATGGCCAATAAAATTTTAAAATATTTGACAATTGTAAACAATTTGCAACGTAAGTCATAAAAAAGGGTCAATAAAATTTTAATAAATTTGGTTGAAACAATTGTCGTCGTTTTTATCGGGGTGTATCAGATCGCGAATTAATGTTTCAATTTTTCGCAGCACACGAGCCAGAACACGAATTTAAAATATAACTGAACTCGAACCTGTTTATTGTACATGTTCTATTTTTTCTTAGTACACGATCCAGAACACGACTTAAAATATAACTGAACTCGAACCTGTTTATTGTACATGTTCTGTTTTTTTCTTTTCAGTACACGTACCAGAACACGAACTTCAAATAAAGCAACACTCGAATCTGTGTGGTTTATGTGTGATCGAAACAAAAAGTACGTGATAGAAAAATGTTCGTGTAAATAACGAAATATTAAAACGAACACAAGTCTGATTATGTTTGGCACCGAAGAAAATTTAAAAACAAACATACTTGATATGAAAATAAAGATATGTGTTGGCTGCTTTTGAACAGAACATTGTGTGTTTCATGTGTGTATTTTCTGAACCATGGTTTAATTACAACATCTACAGGGGCACTCGGACGAATGAACAGATGGACGGACAGAATTGCAACAAGTTCACAGAGTAAGAATTTGGCATTTGAGGGTTTTCAAAGTCTAATCACTTCCCGGTTATTTAAAATTTACTGACCCTACCTTTATCTACACTATACTCCGCTGAATTGGACAAAAGTAAAGGCAGTATTTATACTCAAAATTGACAAAAAAAAAAAAAAAATAAACGACGCTCATATAAAGGTCAAACTCAAGGGATCTTCACAGCTCTTTTTATGTCAATGCTTTTATTTGAAGGAAGCTTAACAGAAACTGTACTTCACGAGATAGTGGACACAGAGGCAGCCTCATATAATGTTAATACCGCCTCAATTCGTCGTACTCTTATGGATCTGGAAAGCATGAAATACCCATCAGCGACTGGATAATTAACATGATAAGCACACAAATCGTCGCTGCTTATCTGGGTAATAGTGATAGGTCGAAATAAGTTAGGCGAAGAACAACGCAGGCTGGAATAATCTCGCCGGTATAATGGTTATTAAGATAGTTATTGGAAAACCCGACAACCAAGCGGCAAAACTCTTGCTTATGTGGCCGACGGTACCTGTTATGTTTTTGGTTGCGATATGTAATACCAGTGCTCTTGATACTGTCAGCAAAGTACTCAACATATTTTTTACAGATAATATTTTCTTATGAAAAAAAGTTTAAATTAGATAATCCGGATGGTTATAGGTCGTACTGAATAGCTTTATGTAAGAAACAACAATATTTTTCCAAAAGAAATTTAGGTGGTGGGGATCTGATAGTTTTGGGAGCATTCTGTGTCAACTGTTTTGCTAGAGTTAGTTTTCTCGAGAGCTCAAAAATAAATTCAACAGAATACACAACTCTTCTCCAGACAAATCTCATACTCTTTTTTGAACAAAGTCGTAAGAAAAAACAAGAAAGAAAATTATAGTCGGTCTAGACCGACTATACGATACCCTATACCATGCAGGCCCAACTAACTGGATATAGAAAATAAGCATAAACCAAATTTGAGTGGGATTCTTATTAATTTTTTTGGCTGCAGATATGAAAAAGTTCATATCGGATGATATATCTATATGGGGACTAGGACCAAAAATGGACCGATCTTGACCATGTTTGGTAAAGTCTCTTATATTTTGCAAAAATATATACAAACAAAATTTGAAAAGAATCAGTCCAATATTTTTGTTTTTTTGATATATTTAAGTGCAGATCGGGAAGCAGCTCTACATGCGGCCTATGAGTAAGGGTTGTCCCATAGGGGTAATTTTTGGACTACTCATTAATGGAGGTAATAAACGCATACAAACCCAATTTGAGTCAGATCTATATGATAATTTGGATCTTATGGTAATTTATGTCGATTTCATAGGGGTCATTTGTATGGGGGCTATGTCTGAACATGGACTGCTTTTCACCAATTTCAATCCTATGGCCGACAAAAGCTTATATGCCAAATTTCATCAAAATATATTCATATTTGCGACCTGCAGTTTGATTACAAGCTTTACATGGACACACAGACGGACGGACGGACGGACAACGTTAAATCGAATCAGATACTGATTCTGATTCGATCGGTATAATTAGAGATGGGTCTAGGTCAAATATTTTTGGTTGTTACAAACAGCAGCACAAAGTCATTATACCCAAACCACATAGTGGTATAGGGTATAAAAAATGATATTCCAACGACACGCATATGGTTAGAACACGACACGATTGAGGACATCAAAGCCATGGTAATTGAAGCTTGGGAGACACTCACAAATTATGTTGTTTTAGATAATTTGCAATAATCGAGGGCCTAGTCACCAATAGTTAAAAATATATTTCAGTTTTGCTTCATGACCTATATGGTCAGGGTATAATGAGTTTATGCTGATGTTTATAACTATCATAAATATTTGACCTAGACCCATCACTTCTTATACCGATCGACTCGGAATCACTTTCTGAGTTAATTTAGTGATGTCCATCACTTATTTTGTGAAAATCAGTGCATGTTCAGACCTAGATCTCATACAAATAGCCCCTACGAGATCGATCTGGGTTACATTTGTTTAGTTATACCCTATACCACTATGTGGTTTGGGTATAATGAATTTGTGCTGCTGTTTGTAACAACCAAAAATATTTGACCTACACCCATCTTTAATTATACCTATCGAATCAGAATCTCTATCTGATTCGATTTAACTATGTCCGTCCGTCCGTCCTTCCGTCCGTCCGTCTGTGTGTCCATGTAAAGCTTGTAATCAAACTGCAGGTCGCAAATATTAATATATTGTGATGAAATTTGGCATATAAGCTTTTGTCACCCATAGGATGAACGCTATTGAAATTGGTGAGAATCGGTCCATGTTCAGACCTAGCCCCCATACAAATGAACCTTATGAAATCAACATATATTGCCATAAGATCCAAATTATCATACAAATCTTAGTCAAATTGGGTTTGTATGTATATATTACATCCATTAATCAGTAGTCGAAAAATTATCCCTATTGGATATATCTTAGTCATAGGCCCCATATAGACCTGCTTCCCGATCTTCACTTAAATCTATCAAAAAACAAAAATATTGCACTGATTCTTCTCAAATTTTGTTTGTATATATTTTTGCAAAATATAAGAGACTTTACCATACTTGGTCAAGATCGGTCCATTTTTGGGCCTAGTCCCCATATAGATATATCATCCGATATGAACTTTTTCATATCTGCAGCCAAAAAAATTAATAACAAGTAAGAAAATTATAGTCGGTCTAGACCGACTATAGGATACCCTATACCATGCGTTTAGAGACCCTACCCCATAGGCCCAGCTAACTGGGCATAGAAAATAAGCATAAACCAAATTTGAGTGTGATTTTTATAAATTTTTTTCTCTGCAGATATGAAAAAGATCATATCGGATGCTATATCTATATGGCGACTAGGCCCAAAAATGGGCCGATCCTGACCACGTTTGGTAAGGTCTCTTGTATTTTGCAAAAATATATACAAACAAAATTTGAGAAGAATCAGTGCAAAATTTTTGTTTTTTAATAGATTTAAGTGAAGATCGGGAAGCAGCTCTATATGGGGCCTATGACTGAGAATTGTCCCACAGGGATCATTTTTGGACTACTGATTAATGGATGTAATAAACACATACAAACCCAATTTGACTAAGATTTATATGATAATTTGGATCTTATGACAATTTAAGTCGATTTCATAGGGGTCATTTGTATGGGGGCTAGGTCTGAACATGGACCGATTCTCACCAATTTCAACAGCGTTCATCTCATGGCCGACAAAAGCTTACATGCCAAACTTCATCAAAATATATTCATATTTGCGACCTGCAGTTTGATTACAAGCTTTACATGGACACACAGACGGACGGACGGACGGACGGACATCGTTAAATCGAATCAGAAAGTGATTCTGATTCGATCGGTATAATTAAAAATGGGTCTAGGTCAAATATTTTTGGTTGTTACAAACAGCAGGACAAAGTCATTATACCCAAACCACATAGTGGTATAGGGTATAAAAATCCCACTCAAATTTGGTTTATGCTTATTTTCTATATCCAGTTAGTTGGGCCTAAGAGATAGGGTCTCTAAACGCATGGTATAGTGTATCATATAGTCGGTCTCGACCGACTATAATTTTCTTACTTGTTTTTGTTTATTACACTGCTTTCACAGTAAAAAGCAACAGTTTCCTTTTGCTTAGATTTACTCCAAGACCACTTCTAGTAATCCTGTTGTATCAAGAATACTGACCGTATTGTTACATGTCTTATCCAAGAATATACCTTATGCCGGGATTACTACGTCGGGAGCTTTAGCAATAACTTTTCGCCCATTGGTTGTCGAGTTCTGTAATAACTAAGTTAATAACTAGAAGCCACTACAACGGCGAGATGATTCCAGTCTGCGGTATTCTTTGCATATCTCATTTCGACCTATCACTTTAAACCAGAAAAGCAGCTGTAATTTTTGTGCTCATCATGGTTATTATCCAGTCGCTTTCCAAATCCTTGAAAACACCGTGAATTAAACGGTATTACCATCACACGACGCTCTTTCTGTGTCCAATACCTGGCCTCTCTACTATCTTCGCTTCCTTGTGAGCCATAGTTTTTATTAAACGTCCTTTAAGTGTACGTATTTTAAAACAACTAATGTCTTTACTTTCTCCAGTTCACCAGAATATGGTGTAGAGAAATGAAGCGTTAGTAAATTTCAAGTAAGCAGTAAGTGATCAAACTTTGAACATTTTTGGAAGAAAGCTGCCCGGCCCTGGTGATAGTAGATCTCTATTTCTGTTAGGTTTTTGTAATCTCACACTACACACTTGATGTAATCTCTATCTTTTTTGATACGCTATATATGTATTCTTATACTGTCTGTACGTCCGTCTGCCTTCCTGAGTGTCCATGTAAACTTTTTAATTAAACTACATAGTGAAAATTTGAATATATTTTGATGAAATTTAGTACATAAGCTTTTATCGACAATGGGAAGAAAAATTTTAAAATGGTTAATAATCGGTGCATGTTTGGACCTGGTCCCCATACAAATAACCCCTATCACACCGACTAAATTGGTCGTAAGATCCAGATATATAAAATTAAAATTTGGTGTATTTGTGTATATTATACCCACTAATCAGTTGCCCAAAAGTAAACCCTGGAAAACAAAAGTTAACCCTGAAAAATGTTGCAATGACAGTGATTTTTTTTTTTGGAAGCCTATAAACAATATTTCTCGCAAGAGTTTATCACTGATGTAAACTATGCCCCTAAAAAAGTTTGCTTTAATTTCCATTCAACTCTTATGCAATGGAAAAGTGAAAAGAAGAAGGCTATGCCTTTTGGTATACCAATGATGTGGTTAGACAACAGTCCGCATCAAGAAGAAAATTGCTATGGATTTATCAACTACCATAAAACTTTGAATCGAAGGAAAGCAAAGAATAAAACTTATGTAGCAGTGCCAATTGGCCAATTACCATTATCGCACTCAGAATTCGTTCCAGTACCAACATACCGAAGTATTGATCTTCAAACAGATATCAGTACTACAACCGCCACTGCTACATCCATGGATTTCTTCTTAGAATACGACCCTGATGAAGGTACATCCTATGAAACATCAAAGGACCCAATCCTAGTCACACAAAACCAATTGGATGGAATTGTTGCAAATTTGTGTTTGACTCAGAAAAAATCATTTCATTTTTGAAAGGAAATAATTTGCTGGCGAAAGGTACCAAAGTAACAGCATATCGAAAACGCCAAAAAGAGTTAGAAAAGTTTTTCCATGTGAATGGTGCAAAAATATCGCTTATTGCAACGATATTGAAAAGTTATTGGAGACGATAGGGTTAACCTATAAAAAAGATGATTGGCGTTTATTCATCGATATTTCCTAACTTTTGCTAAACTGAATTTGTTCCACAGTGTAATCTTTACACCAATACTGTCATACCTCACATCGTTTTTGTCTTACTCTGTTTTTGTGATTGTATTGTTAAATAGATTTTTACACATCAAAAAAATATTTACTGAGTTTGCTGGTACTTATTTATAAATCATAAGATTTTGCTAAGTGAATTTTTTATTTTATATTTTAATAAAAAATAGCTCTGTTGAAAGGTATTTTTTAAGCTAATTATTTTTTTTTTCAAAAATTCTTAATAAACAAAAGGAAATAAGTCAGTCTCGGCAGAGAAGACGATAATCTGCACCATCAGTTTCGACATAGGTCCAAAGTTAATCAAGTCTTGACCATGTGGTACAACATACCACACGTATCGAACTCCTTGAAACTATCTAATACAATAAGTGACTTCATTGACCGAATTCTACGAAACTTATTTAATTCAAATAAACCATCCGAGAATTAAATAGCACGCACATAATGACGTGCAAAAGTTTTTATTTGGTTTATAACAATACTTTTTACTTACAATAACAAAAAAATCTATAAAATGTATTATATACTTATATAAAATATTTAAACGATTCTTAGAATCTCATACGTCAACCGAACAACTGAAGAAGAACACAACAAATGTAGAAGAAAATCCTATTGAAATAAACAAAGATTAACAATTATAAAATATAAGATATAAAAACACAATTTATTTCAATTGATTCGATAGAAAGAAACAAAACAAAAGACCATTTTCCAAAACAGTATAATCAAACCCAAAAATAGAGAGCATTCATACATTCAGCAAATACATTTCAGAGCGAGCACAAAGTAAAGAACATCATCATCGCATTATCTAAACTTCTTGCAAGTAATTCGTTTATGTTCATTCAATGATCAATGAGAGAATAAATAATTTATGTTAAGATCAACTACACAAACAAATTATAATAAACAACAAGATATTTGCTCATATCGACACACATGTGTGTTAAAGAATCCCACGGCAAGTCTTTGGAAGAGCAGTAAATGTTTAGAAAAACAATTTTACAATATGTAATTTGTACCACTGACATGTCTGTATGTTTGTGAAATATACATTCACACATACTCTACGGACAGACGACGACGATTTAAAATGGGAAAAAATATATAAATTTAGCATAAAACCAACAAGTAGTAAAAAACAAATTGAGAAAAAAAGTAAATCCCAACAAATTCAGCAGATAACTATATAAAAATATTCGCATCAATATAACAAACAAATAACCCAGCGAACATTCTTGTAAAAAAAATAGGCAGATTTTTTTGAAACCAATAAATAAAATTTAAACAAGTAAGAAAATTATAGTCGGTCTAGACCGACTATACGATACCCTATACCATGCGTTTAGAAACCCTATCTCTTAGGCCAAACTAACTGGACATTGAAAATAAGCAAAAACCAAATTTGAGTGGGATTTTTATTAATTTTTTTGGCTGCAGATATGAAAAAGTTCATATCGGATGCTATATCTATAAAGGGACTAGGTCCAAAAATGGACCGATCCTGATCATGTTTGATAAAGTCTCTTGTATTTTGCAAAAATATATACAAACAAAATTTGAGAAGAATCAGTGCAAAATTTTTGTGTTTTAATAGATTTAAGTGAAGATCGGGAAGCAGCTCTATATGGGGTCAAAGGGATCATTTTTGGACTACTCATATTTTTGGACTCTATATGACAATTTGGATCTTATGGAAATTTATGTCGATTTCATATGGGTAATTTGTATGGGGGCTAGGTCTGAACATGGACCGCTTCTCACCAATTTCAATAGCGTTCATCCCATGGCCGATAAAAGCTCATATAAAAAATTTCATCAAAATATATTCATATTTGCGACCTGCAGTTTGATTACAAGCTTTACATGGACACACAGACGGACGGACGGACGGACGGACGGACATTGTTAAATCAACTCAGAAAGTGATTCTGATTCGATCGGTATAATTAAAGATGGGTCTATGTCAAATATTTTTGGTTGTTCCAAACAGCAGCACAAAGTCATTATACCCAAACCACATAGTGGTATAGGGTATAAAAAACTTCTATATGACATTAAGGGAGAGAAAACATTCAATAATAAGTTATAATCTGTATATGCCAGCTATCTGATACCATATGCCATGAGTTTAAAGAAAGGGTTATGAGGTTTAATTATTTGGATATAGAAAATAAAACAAATTTAAGTGGCATTGTTATGAAATTTTTTCCCGCAAAAATTAAATAGTTCAGAGCGGATGCTATTTTTATATGGGAACTATGTCGATAAAGTACCGACAGTTTGTAGTCCCTTATTTTTCTCAAAATAATAAATAAACCCAAGATTTGAAAAATATTAAAATATGTAAATAAAAAGATCAAACATTTTTTTTTCATTATGTTTATTTTATTCGAAAGTATAATCCTTATGGTTAACTAAGGCACACTACTCCATTCAAATAATTTTCTTGGCTAGTCTTGCAACAGCCCGTACGATCAACCTAATTTTTCAGCACGTTTTTGGCCGTATAGACCTGTACTTTACCAATGACTACACTAATTTCTTTTTTCAGTGCCCCAATCGACGGTGGGTAATTAGCGTAATACTCATCCTTAACGTCCTACTGAAACCAAATGTTGTCCAGATCCATATTTTTGCAAATTGGCCACGAAGAATCAGCTATAATTGCACGGGATCGCTCACAATTAACTGTAAGGCATTTACCTGCCGCATCTTTGAAGAAAAATGTCCCAGTAATACCGCTGGCCGAAAAACAACACCAAACAGTGTATCGTTCAGGGTGCATCGACTGTTTAGCAGGCATGGGTAAATTTTTCTATGACGTAACCACAGAGATGAATGTGAGCATCGTCAAAAAAGATGATTTTAGTCCAATTAAAATACCGAAAGCATTGTGGATAGTCGGGCGGCATCAATTTCTGCACTAACTGAATATTGTATGGCGTCACGCCGCGATCTTAATGCAAAATTCGCATGAAAGAAGTGTGTAAAATGTTAAATTCCTGAGAACAATGGCGAGTTGATGTGCTTATTGGTTCTTGGACACTCTGGGCAAAAGCAGCAATGTTTTCATTTGCACTCACCATACGAGCAAGAGGAATGTGTTGTTATATCCAATAACGACCCAATTTCATGCACACGTTTGACAAAATTTTGAACGTAATTTTCTTGCACTTTCGGTAGAAGATTCACAAGCTTAAAAGTCATTTTTTTTACTTATTTAAGAACGTTGTTCAAGCGCAAATCACATCATTTCATAAACCTCTATTGACATTGGTGTTGCCATATTTAAATAACCAGTAGTTCAAACTGCAAACACAATATATGTATCTTTTGATACATTGAAGTGAAAATCGGGAAGCAACTTTGTACAGGTACTATAACTAATTTCTTTTTGTGACAAGCGATTAGTAGATATAATAAGCACACATAATCAAAATTTGGCTGAGATCTATATGATAATCGGGTTCTTAGGGCAATTTAAGTCGATATCATAAATGTCATTTGCATGGAAGCTAGGTCAAGACGTGTAGCGATTTTCACCAATTTTAATGGCGATCGCCGTATGGCTGATAAATCCTTAAACTTCACCAACATATCGAGGGCTTATATTCAAAAGGTGCTATCTGCATTTGACAGCAATATTAATTTTTGATTTCAAACTGTTGTCTGATATAACTGTCAAATATAATATTAATTTTAACATCATTCATGATTAGTACGACTATTTCTTAATATATATTGTAGGAAATCGAACGACAAATACTTTCAGATCTTACTAAGAAATTGGTTTTACACGCTCTCTTTAAAATAATTATTGATGCAGATAGCACTTTTTGAATATAAGCCCTCGATATATTCTTATTTTTGACCAGTAGTTTGATGAAAAAGTTTACATTAACACACAGATAGACAAAAAGACAGACAGACAGACAGAGAGACTGACAGAGATGGGTGGGGGAACACCACTATATCACCTCAGAAACTGATTCTGAATTAATCAGTGTAACAAAAGGATGCTAAGTAGACTAAACATTTTTATGCTACAAATCACAATTTGTTTGGAGAACGGGTGCGAAATTGATCCTAATATCCTAAATCATTTAATGATATAAAAACTAAAGCCTAAACTAAATTTGAGTAAGATTGAAACTTTTTTCGAAATAAATAGTAGTAGTTATTTTAGATATTCGAAAAAAGTTGGACCAATTACTCCATAGAATTAAAGATTAGTCGATGACAATTCTAGAAATAATAACTTTGTTGTTTTTTTTTCAGCTCTGCTGAATCAATGGTATCCTCCACCTTGTGCCTCAAATATTAAAACCTATGTGGAGTACATCTACTATTTTAATACAATTACTTAACCCTTAAATTCTAATACCGTTTAAATTTACAGTTAGTTTTCGCTTTGACCAGTATTTGCTATAATTTCTTATATATTATTTTTTTTATAAACCAATGACGTTTTTTTTTTAGAACAATTACTATTTGAAAAATTGCGTTATTTTTATGCTAGGCTTCCCATTACTGGGTTATGCGTAAACGATAAAGGAAATCGGTAAAACCCAACTACAATTATGAAACAGATATTCGTTTATGACAGTTTTTGGCTTTTTAGCAGTAATTTTTTAAAGACTCTGGTACTATCAAGGGAGGCAAAGTATTTGGATGTTAATCTGAACTCTAAACTCATTTGTTCGTGTAATGTAGGGGAAAGGACTAAGAAAGCGTTATGTGCCTTCTACTCCTGTAGGAGGATGTTTGGCAGAAGATGGGGTCTTAACCCTCGGATCATCCACTTAATGCATTGTGCGATAATCAGACTTATTTTGACATATGGTAATCTGACGTGGTGGAAAGCTGTGAACGTAGGGGCCAGTGATGCCAAATGTAGGGATTTTTCCCCTTTTGTAGGGATTTTTTTTTTAAAAATTTGACATATAGGGAAAAAGAGAAAAATTTCTTACTTTTGTCGAATTGTAGGGCTTTTTTTGCAAATTTTTGATGTGTAAACATCTATACGCGCAGGGGGGTAAATTTCTATTTCACAATACAATCACAAAAACAGCGTAACTCATATCGGTGTGAGCTGAAGAAGATAACGCTGTGTGACTTATGATTGTATTGGTGAAAAAATTATGATATGTTCTTTTCTAAACATTTTCCAATTGTCTTTCAAAAAAACATCAATTGTATTTCAGAAACCATCAATATAATTTCAGAAAACATCATTCGAGTTTCAGAAAACATCAATTGAATTACAGAAAACATCAATAGAATTTCAGAAAACATCACTTGAATTTCAGAAAACATAAATAGAATTTCAGAAAACATCAATATAATTTCAGAAAACATCATTCGAGTTTCAGAAAACATCAATTGAATTTCAGAAAACATCAATAGAATTTCAGAAAACATCAATTGTATTTCAGAACCCATCAATATAATTTCAGAAAACATCATTTGAATTTCAGAAAACATAAATAGAATTTCAGAAAACATCAATATAATTTCAGAAAACATCATTTGAATTTCAGAAAACATAAATAGAATTTCAGAAAACATCAATATAATTTCAGAAAACATCATTCGAGTTTCAGAAAACATTAATTGAATTTCAGAAAGCATCAATAGAATTTCAGAAAACATCAATATAATTTTAGAAAACATCATTCGAGTTTCAGAAAACATCAATTGAATTTCAGAAAACATAAATAGAATTTCAGAAAACATCAATATAATTTCAGAAAACATCAATTGTATTTCAGAAACCATCAATATAATTTCAGAAAACGTTAATTGAATTTCAGAAAACATAAATAGAATTTCAGATAACATCAATATAACTTTAGAAAACATCAATTGTATTTCAGAAACCATCAATATAATTTCAGAAAACATCAATTGTATTTCAGAAAACATCAATAGAATTTCAGAAAACATAAACTGTATTTCAGAAAACATCAATAAAATTTCAGAAAACATCAATTGAATTTCAGAAAACATCAATATAATTTCAGAAAACATCAATTGTATTTCAGAAAACATCAATTGTATTTCAGAAAACATCATTTGAATTTCAGAAAACATAAATAGAATTTCAGAAAACATCAATTGTATTTCAGAAACCATCAATATAATTGCAGAAAACATCATTTGAATTTCAGAAAACATAAATAGAATTTCAGAAAACATCAATATAATTTCAGAAAACATCATTCGGGTTTCAGAAAACATCATTTGAATTTCAGAAAACATAAATAGAATTTCAGAAAACATCAATATAATTTCAGAAAACATCATTCGAGTTTCAGAAAACATCAATTGAATTTCAGAAAACATCAATAGAATTTCAAAAACATCAATTGTATTTCAGAAAACATCAATTGTATTTCAGAAAACATAATTAGAATTTCAGAAAACATCAATTGAATTTCAAAAAGCATTATTTTAATTGCTGAGAACATTAATTGTATTTCAGAAAACATCAATTGAATTTCAGAAAACATCAATTGCATTTCAGAAATCATCAATTGAATTTCAGAAAACAGCATTATCGACTTATTTTTAATGCACTGGAAAATATGATGTTGATGTTTTCTTTAATTATTATATGTTTACACATCTCCCTTGTGATCGGACTCACATGAATTTTTTTTTTAACAACTTAAAACTATATTTTTCAATTTTAAACTTTAAAATTAAAAATATGTACTTTTTTTAAGTCTGGTAATAACTCAATAACAGGAAGGAAGTAAATATGCGGCTTTTTTAATAACAATGACAAGCAAAAAAACACTTGTTTGTGCAGTTTGCTTGTTATGTGCATCTTTTTTATACATACGTACGCCATCTGTGTAGGTCTCTTCGATTTTAATAAGTTTGTAAATAAAAAGAACATTAAAATATTATAAATATAAAGATAACTAATTTTAGAAATATGTCCGATTCGTTTTTCGATTATGCTGAAAACACATCACAGAAAACAAAGAAAACAAAGATTTTGTTCAAGCTGGTTAAGAGACGAGAAGCTAATGGGATGCCTGGAACAGGTCAAAGATGACGACTTTAAATGCAGACGCAAGGGTTGTTACCAAATATTAAATTGCGATAAATCAGATTTAAGTAAATAGCCACCGTCATATAAAAATCTTTAAAAACCAAGAACCAAAATTATATTTGCGTTATAAGATCTCATTTGCAAGCTATTTTAATTAATTGTGTAAATTTTAAATGCACATCTAGCCATATCAAAAAGATGAATTATCCGGAATTGTTTAATTCATAAAAAAAAGTAGTGTAGGGAAAAATGTAGGGAGAAAAAAGTGGGTGTAGGGAAAAAAAGGATTTTTTTTCATAAACATAGGGATTTATGAAAAAATCCCTGGCATCACTGGTAGGGGCCAGACTTTTCAGACTCATGAAGGCACAGAAATTGGCCTGTGTGGGCACCACCAGAACCATTAGATCGACGTCGCAGTTGTCCCTGACAATTGTAGAGTTTTTCAGGCTGTGATTCACGCAATTCTCGTAGCAACGAAAATAATTCTGGAGCGGAATATGGATCCAACTACCATTAATATTTTCGTGGACAGTCTTGCTGCTCTCACGGCTCTGAAATCGAGGACCGTTATATTGGAATGTGTGAAGGAATGTATCAGATCTGATATGGGTTCCACGACAAAGTTGGGTGAAAGGAAACGAGCTAGCTGACGAATGTGAACGGAAGGACTCAGATTCTTTTAGCGGGACAATGGATACTGATATTAGAATGCCTCTATCCGCGCTGTTGAATCTAATTTAAGAAGCAGCTGATCTTTAATTAGGGATAAGGTGGACACAACTGACCTCTTGCATAATTCTAGGAGAACAAAAGCACTCCTTGATAATGTTAAAGGGACAATCAGCCTACTTATAGGAGTACTCACTGGTCACTATGTAATAGTGCGGATGGCCGAACGAATACGTGTCCCGAGAAATGACTTCTGTTGGAGCTGTATGGATGTGGACGAGGAAGGGTCAATGTAAATATTTGATGTGCCTTAGATATCTAGGGCAACGGTTCTTCCATAACCTGGGCTGCATAGTAGATGTTCCACTCGGAGACCTTGCGGACTTCCTGAGGAAATCTGGCTGGTTCAGTAGGGACGCATAGAGGACAATCGAGCTCTTTTTCACTTTTCTTTTCTTTTCTTTTGTTTTCTTTTCTTTTCTTTTCTTTTCTTTTCTTTTCTTTTCTTTTCTTTTCTTTTCTTTTCTAAGGTCCTTGTGTCAACCATCCCTACTTTTATAATCTCATTTTCTATCTCTATCTTCCGACGCTTTCTTAAGGGTATCAAAATGGGCCATATGGCCTCCGAGTATACTCGCCTTCGGCGCACAGAGTACCACTTCACGAGAAGGCGGTCGGAAATCCATAACATGTGATTGAATTGGAATTTTGATATGCGGTTTTTTTTTTTTTTTGTTTGGTAGGCGGAATTTTATCCTTTAATTTTTGGTATAAAACATAAATATCGACCAATAATAAAACAAGTTATGGAGGGTTTCAAATACGTTTTCATTTTAGTTGAATTTTAGTACAAAATTCAAGTGTTAAAAGTTTAAAAAAGGTTTTTTTTTTGTATAATGTCTTATTTTTTCTGTTAATTTTACAACTAATACTCTTTAGCATTTTTTAACTTAAATTTTGGTAGAAAATGTCAAACTTTGGCCCCTGTAATCTTTTTAGTACTAATGTTCACAAGGGCCAAAAGTTGGCTTTTTTTGAAATAGCCCGAGTTAAAATATAATTTATTAGGCAGCGAACGTTGTTTTAAGCTAGAGAAGTTTCAATGAAAAAGTCGTATGTTTTTACTTTAGTTAAACATTTTTTTATTGTCCCTTTAAATATCACTATATCAATTTTTATTGTAAATTTATAAAATACATAAATTTTAAAAACAAAAAAAAATTGTTAACTACATGAAAAGAGTATAACTTATTGTTAGTGTACTGAAAAACCACTTTAAATCAAACAACTTTAGTAAATATTTCTTCTAAATAGCCTAGATTTTCATCTTCTGGAAGTTGTTTAGCTTCTTCGTCTCATTCAATGGAGATAGTTTTCCATTTTTGTCGAATGTTGGACATATATATGGATCTAAAGTGCACAACAAAATAGTGATAACGTCTTCATTAGTGCAACATCTGGACATTTTTCTTGTGTTGTGCTCTCGAAAGAATCTGTAGTCTTTGTTTCTTTTTTCTTGCTCTACTTCAGATAGATCTCCTATTCGTAGCATATTGTTTTGAATAATTTGTTCCCCGTGGTACAAAATATTATGAAGTGTGGATGGCATATATCTCCAAGAGTATGTTTCGTTATAAAGTATAGCTGTATTGGCGTACTCTCCAAATTTTTTTGCATTTAACTTTCTGCTGCATGCTAGAACTTGTAGTATGATTTTGAATCGTCTTATTAATTCATGATCAACACCTTCTACAGTTTCTGGATTGGAAAACAAATCTTCTTGCAGTATTTCCAACATTTGAGTTTCCTTCTCCTTGTTTTGGTAGGTCAAATATGAGGCCTACCGGTAGATATTTTTCTTCAATTTGTTTTTGTTTTTCTTTTTTGCTTACTTTTTTTCTTCATTTTCTTTGTTTTTCTCACTGTTTCGCCTAAGTACAAAGTTCCAAATCATAACCCAATTTCAGAATGTGCTCCATAAAACGTATTCTAGCATGAAGAAGGGAAACTCCAAATTAGTAGGCTTCCTTAAAACTATATAACAACTCGTGTCAACTCTACCGTTTCCTTTTTCTCTCAGTATAAAAAACAAATAAACTCACGCAAAAAAGATACACCGGTAAGACCAACTTTTGTATTCATAACACACAGACGAACGGACGGACATTTTTAAATCGACTCAGAAAGTGCTTTTCAGTCGATCCGTAAAATTAAAGATGGGTATAGCTCCAATATTTTTGGTAGTTACAAACATCAGGGCAAACTCATTATACCCTAACCACATAGTGGAAAACTTTTGTATTCATAAATTTTGCACAAAATATCTGACCTTGGGTCAGAAAAATTGTTCTGGTCTACATGGGCGGCAACTGGCGGATATACAATAAGGTATAGGAGTGTAGGGGAGGGTGTCGATTACAGAAGAGTGCAAGATTTTTTTGATGGCTTGGAGATTTTCGGGAAATTTTGAAAAAAAAAATTTTTAATTTCTAAATGACTCAGTGACTTTTATTTCTAATATTAATAGCTTAGAAGCTACAAAACTATGCAAAATTTATGCTACTTTAAAATCTTTTAAAACAAAAAAGTCATTTAAAAATTAAAATTTACAAAGAAATTTTTAATTTTAGCAAAATACTGACAAAGTCCATTCCTTCGAAGGCCCTGTTCGCTGTGATATAGTTGAAAAAGAGTCGCAATTTTTTGGCTCCGATGTTCACTGTTATTTACTTTTAAATGAATGACATAAATTTAAAATCGGTAATGATATAAAAAAACGATTTTTGGCCGCCTTCTCAAAATATGGTTCACAGTGGGGTGGGCAACCCATTTAACCTAACCTAACCTAGCAGTAACTTCAATTTCAATGCTTTAGTTTACATAAATTTTGTCAAGTTTTCTAGCCATTTTTTAATATTTCAGCAAGAAAAATTGACGGAAATATTTAATTCGGCAACTAGATATTAGACGAACTCGCCAGTATAAAAGAAAGAGGTTGCTGTGGCACTAAGTCGGCTCTAATCTGTACGACTTGGATATCTGGACACGTGGGGTATAACCTCACATGTACACTCATTAATTGATACAAAAGCAACGACCATAAAAACAACAACAATTGCAGATATCACCTACAAGAAACAAAATTAAGAATAAAAACTATAACAGGAACAATATATCATATTTTTATTATTTTCATTGAAAATCCATTGCAAATTAACATTTCTTAAATTCATTTATTTATTTAAACTAAAAACTGTCAAGGAACGAAAGTTATAAAAAAATGGAAATCATTGACTGTTTATTATTTATTCGGTCACACTGAGCTTTAATATCGCGCCTGAGGGTTTGTTGATATTTCACGTTTCTGCCCTATTGATTACGTATGTTCCCATTATTCCTCAAGGGATGTATAAAAAAATACTTAACCCAGGATTTGGATTTGGTTCCATTATAGGATTTGGCATATTCAATACTGTTGAGGTATTGCTGCCATACCAATTAACGATTCATAATAACTAAAATACTTCACATCTACAATAACAAAAAAATTTATAAATAATTTTTTAGAATTTTCACACCATTATTGCAAGTCACAGAATGGGATGTCGGTACACTTTTGAGAAAAACCTCATAATGTTTCGCGAAGCCTCTAAATTTTTTGATAATTTTTCTTTAAGTTATGATAAATTTTTTTATCCTATACATTAAATTATAAACTATAAATTATAGGACTTTCATATAACTATCTAATGTATCACCAAAAAAGCCTCGAATGTAGGGTCACCCAAACCCCAATGCAAGACTTTGATTGAAATTTATTTACTTATTTATTTGGCTTCCTGCACAACAAGACTAATGCCGTTTTCTTTTCTGGCAAAAAATGTCGCACTTTATTTGCACTTTTTTCTAAAAGTATATTTTTTTTATATTCTAAATTAAGAGCAACCTTATCTTATACATCAATCGAAAGGTCTTAAAGAGCTGTGTTCATAAAATGGAAAAATTTTGATTATTACACTCTTTCCAGCCATAGAGTGAAAATATTAAAGAAAGGGGATCAATTGGGAAATATTCTCATACTGTGACCTGAAAGAAGTCAAAGGCTGCAATTTTTTGCAATTTACGAGGGTATGACTTTCAGACCTTTCGATTCATGTATAAGGTAAGGTTGCTCTTATTTCAGAATATATAAAAAATGCACTTTTCGAAAAAAGTGCAAATAAAGTGCGACATTTTTTGTCAGAAAAGAAAACGGTATAATGTGATACAGTATTTAATGAAAATATAACACAATTTATAATTTTTGTAATAAAAAAAATTATTTTACATATAAATTCGTATGCATCCTCGGCTCGAGACTATCCGATATACCGCCATCAAATTTTTGTTATTTGACAAAAAAAAATTCAAAATGAAAATTTTTGTAATATATTTTTCATAAAGCACATCTTATTATAAGTAAAAAATCATGTGAGTCCGATCATAGAGGAGATAAGTAAACATTTATTTACACATCAATTAAAATCAAACAGAAAGCGTCATATATGTATCACTTATAGTACTCAACTGCAGGGGTTCTGCTAATATAAAAATATTTATTATTATTTATTATTTCAACCGCCTTATTTTTTATTTTTCGTTTTTCATTTTTCATTTTTCGTCTTTCATTTTTCATTTTTATACCCTCAACACCTCAGTGGCATATAGGTTTGTAACGCATCGAAAAACTAATTTCCGACCCATATAGTATATATATTCTTAATCTTTATCATACCAATTAACGATTCATAATAAACAAAATATTTCACATATACAATAATCTTTATCAAAGCTCGAGTCGATATAGAGATTTCCATCTGTCTGTCCGTCTGTCTGTTGAAATCATGCTCATTCACAAAAAAAACAAGTAAGAAAATTATAGTCGGTCTAGACCGACTATATGATACCCTATACCATGGTTTAGAGACCCTATCTTTCGGTCCAACTACTTCGATATAGAAAATAAGCATAAACCAAATTTGAGTGGGATTTTTATTAATTTTTTTGGCTGCAGATATGAAAAAGTTCATATCGGATGCTATATCTATAAAGGGACTAGGTCCAAAAATGGACCGATCCTGATCATGTTTGGTAAAGTCTCTTGTATTTTGCAAAAATATGTACAAACAAAATTTGAGAAGAATCAGTGCAATATTTTTGTTTTTTAATAGATTTAAGTGAAGATCGGGAAGCAGCTCTATATGGGGTCAAAGGGATCATTTTTGGACTACTCATTAGTGGATGTAATGAACGCATACAAACCCAATTTGAGTAAGATCTATATGACAATTTGGATCTTATGGCAATTTATGTCGATTTCATATGGGTAATTTGTATGGGGGCTAGGTCTGAACATGGACCGATTATCACCAATTTCAATAGCGTTCATCCCATGGCCGATGGAAGCTTATATACCAAATTTCATCAAAATATATTCATATTTGCGACCTGCAGTTTGATTACAAGCTTTACATGGACACACAGACGGACGGACGGACGGACGGACGGACGGACGGACGGACGGACGGACGGACGGACGGACGGACATTGTTAAATCAACTCAGAAAGTGATTCTGATTCGATCGGTATAATTAAAGATGGGTCTAGGTCAAATATTTTTGGTTGTTACAAACAGCAGCACAAAGTCATTATACCCAAACCACATAGTGGTATAGGGTATAAAAACAGTTTGCTATGTAAGGTTAGAACAGTATCATTTGCCATAATTCCCAGCAGGTCGGTTTTGAAAATGGACTAAACCAGGCATCACTGTGCTTAAATACGAGCAAAAATATGTAGATACCTCTAAAAAAAAACATAAAACCAAGTGTGTTTGTTGTAATATTTTAGTGGTTGAACATAATAATTGTACAACAACATTCACAGTTCAAAAAAGCCACAAAAAACGGTGCAATCATACCAACAAACATAACTACCATGAGCTATGTTGGTAGTATTGCCACATATTTTTTTATCGTTATTTTATGTTAAAAAAATCGCCAATATGAAAGAAAAAATATTATCCCTAACGAAAAACGAAAAATGAAAAACGAAAATGGAAAATGGAAAATGAAAAATAAAAAGTGAAAAATGAAAAATTTTAAATAAAAAAATGGAAAGTTGAAAATGGAAAAGAAAAATGAAAAATGAAAAATTAAAAATTAAAAATTAAAAAATAAAAATTAAAAATTCAAAATTCAAAATTAAAAATTAAAAATTAAAAATTAAAAATTAAAAATTAAAAATTAAAAATTAAAAATTAAAAATTAAAAATTAAAAATTAAAAATTAAAAATTAAAAATTAAAAATTAAAAATTAAAAATTAAAAATTAAAAATTAAAAATTAAAAATTAAAAATTAAAAATTAAAAATTAAAAATTAAAAATTAAAAATTAAAAATTAAAAATTAAAAATTAAAAATTAAAAATTAAAAATTAAAAATTAAAAATTAAAAATTAAAAATTAAAAATTAAAAATTAAAAATTAAAAATTAAAAATTAAAAATTAAAAATTAAAAATTAAAAATTAAAAATTAAAAATTAAAAATTAAAAATTAAAAATTAAAAATTAAAAATTAAAAATTAAAAATTAAAAATTAAAAATTAAAAATTAAAAATTAAAAATTAAAAATTAAAAATTAAAAATTAAAAATTAAAAATTAAAAATTAAAAATTAAAAATTAAAAATTAAAAATTAAAAATTAAAAATTAAAAATTAAAAATTAAAAATTAAAAATTAAAAATTAAAAATTAAAAATTAAAAATTAAAAATTAAAAATTAAAAATTAAAAATTAAAAATTAAAAATTAAAAATTAAAAATTAAAAATTAAAAATTAAAAATTAAAAATTAAAAATTAAAAATTAAAAATTAAAAATTAAAAATTAAAAATTAAAAATTAAAAATTAAAAATTAAAAATTAAAAATTAAAAATTAAAAATTAAAAATTAAAAATTAAAAATTAAAAATTAAAAATTAAAAATTAAAAATTAAAAATTAAAAATTAAAAATTAAAAATTAAAAATTAAAAATTAAAAATTAAAAATTAAAAATTAAAAATTAAAAATTAAAAATTAAAAATTAAAAATTAAAAATTAAAAATTAAAAATTAAAAATTAAAAATTAAAAATTAAAAATTAAAAATTAAAAATTAAAAATTAAAAATTAAAAATTAAAAATTAAAAATTAAAAATTAAAAATTAAAAATTAAAAATTAAAAATTAAAAATTAAAAATTAAAAATTAAAAATTAAAAATTAAAAATTAAAAATTAAAAATTAAAAATTAAAAATTAATAATTAAAAATTAAAAATTAAAAATTAAAAATTCAAAATTCAAAATTCAAAATTCAAAATTCAAAATTCAAAATTCAAAATTCAAAATTAAAAATTCAAAATTAAATATGAAATATTAAAAATCAAAAATTAAAAATTTAAATTTTAAAATTTTAAATTTTAAATTTTAAATTTTAAATTTTAAAAATTTTTTTTTTAAAAATTTTAATTTTTAAAATTTAAAATTTAAAACTTAAAATTTAAAATTTTAAATTTTAAATTTAAATTTAAATTTAAAATTTAAAAATTAAAAGTTGAAAACTAAAAATTAAAAAATAAAAATTAAACATTAAGTTTTAATTTTTATCTTTAATTTCTTACCTTTTTTATTATTATTATTTTATTTTATTTTTTTTTTGTATTAAATGTACTCGTATCATATTACTAACATATTGCTAGCTAATTCAGATAAAAATATTTTAAAATTTGCAGATTTTTTTTTTTAAATTATCGTATAACTTCTAAGGTCTCAAAACATTACAAGAGGGATCAAACTTTTGGTATTATAACGCCGGCTGTGTTAAATAATGAATTTCGTTTGTGTTCTATGAAGGACTTAGGGAAGTTATAGGATTTCTACTCTATTAATCAAATAGTAATTAATTATTTATACAGAAGACATGATCATAATTTTTTATAAAAAAAGAAATTATGATAGAAACTGACCAGAAAGAAAAAAACCATTAACTCTAAATTGAATTGGTATTTGGAATTAATGTTTCAGTATCGACAATAGTTTTAAAGTGGTAGCCCTACTCAACATCGGGTATAATATTGAGTTTAAGATGCAGGTGGAGGGTATCAACAAATTCGACACATTTTTCATTTTCGTTTTTCATTCATTTTTTATTTTTCTTTTTAATTTTTTTAATTCATTATATATGTATTTTATTATATATATATTTTTCATCATATATATATATATATATATATATATATATATATATATATATATTTATAATATCTGTATATACTGCTTGCGAAAAAACTTAACAGTAACAAAAAATAAGAGTTTTAGTGGATTTAAAATAGTACCTTTAAAAATAAGGGTACTTTAAAAAAAATATAGTACTTCTTACAACAAAATTTTACATTTTAAGAAAGAATAAATTTTTAAAAGAAGGGCGCTATTTAAAAAATATTGTACTCTTTGAAAAAGGTTAATTTTTTAAAAGAAAATGGTAGCTTTAAAAATAAAAATTAAAAAAGGGAACTTTAAAGAGCGGTACTTTTTTAAAAAAAAGGGAGTTTTTTAAGAAATGTACTTTAAAAAAAATTGTATTTGCAAAAAAGTGAGTACTTAAAAAGAAGGTACTTTTTAAAAAAGTGTATTTTTATTTAAAAACGGGTACTCTTTTCAAAAGGGTACTTTTTTAAAAAATGGTATTTTTTAAATGGCCCATTTACTTTTTTTAAATTGGGTACATTTTGAAAAAGGTACTTTTCAAAAAAATAATGTACTTAAAAATTATTTTAAAAAGGTAAATGATATTATCTAAAAACTAAGGGTCTAGTTTATTTAGTGAGGGTGTGATCATATTCTCAACAGCCAAACGGACAGACGGATAGACGGACAGACGTTTAGACGATAGTCGCTAAATCAAGTTCCCCTATTACAAGCATCATGAAAATATGTGGTTTTTGGGTCTCTGGAATTTATTTCGGTGCATTTCAAACGGAATGACATACTGATACATTTATACCCTCTGGTGTGTAGGGTATAAAAATGTGGGTTAAGATTTTCTCGATCTCACGCTTTAAAAGATTTTTAATGGTTTCTCTATGTATCATGTAATAGCTCTTCAGAATACGGTTCACAAATTATCTATTTTGGAGCAAATGTGAAAAAATTTAAAACGGTCGTTATTCTACCACTTTTTACCAGAAAAGCTGAGTTCTGGTGTTATTTTACACTCCTATTTAATATAAAATAAAACTAATATGTTCCGTAATTTCCCAATAGAAGTGTCATGGTAACTACCCATTTTATTCTATATTCGTCCTTCTTCAACAACTAATTTCTTAACTATTGCTGTTTGCTGGGTATTGTTTCGAAAAAAAACTTTGAAAATATTGATGCCGACACATTTTATAGCACTAAGCAGTGTAGTCGAAACGAACAGGCCGAGCGGCAGTGGCACAGACTTTTTTACGATTGGCGAAATTTAAAATATAATAAAGTAGAATACAATAAAAAGAATAATAGATATATACACTAATTTAAAAAAAAAAGAAATCAATTAAATTTATATATATACACATATATATATATATATGTATGTATATATAAGTAGATATCTTTATATATTTACCAATATCAAACAAATTGGCAACGATAAAATATTTCTAGATAAACCAAAGTGCTAATAAATCGAAACGAATCAATATGCAACTAATAACAAGAGACGAAGATTTTCATAGATGATTTTTTAATTTGTTTTTTTTTTTTTGTTTTGCAAACTTAACAGCAGCGATAAGCACTGCAGTCGATTAGCGATATTTAGGTAAAACGGATTGCAGACTAGTGAAGAAAGAAAAAATTTATCAAAGGCAGATATTATTATGAAAATTTTCTAGGGTTAGAAAATTAAATAATTGAAAAGTGAAAATGTTGTATAAAAAATAAATTAATTAAAAATTAAAAAAAAATAATAAATTTATATAAATGTGAAAGTACCAACAAAAAATATCGTTAAACATTTGCCAAAAAGCTATTTTAAGAAAATTTCCATTCGAAATGCCGCATAATGAGTTGCAGGAAGTAATTATTAAAGAATAATGAAATGTATTTATGGCGCGTGGACGTAATCAAAATCGTGGACGTAATCAGCAAATACAAAATACGCAGCAGTTAGCAAAAAAAATTCCACTTCATCAACAGCAGCACCCTCAGCTAGTGGCAAAAACGCCTGTACAGCCCTCGACTGCTGAAGCCACTACCACAAATGCAATAGCAAATGCACCTGTTGCCACAATCAATAAACAACAGAACAACTGCTACCAAATCAACACTACCTCGCCCTCTATAAATTCTGAAAGTTACGGCCATAATAATAAACAAAATAAAAGTAATAATTATAATTATGATGCAAATATTATAAACGCCAATGGTAGTGAAGAAGATCTAAAAACACACCTTGAGACGAGCGGCGACCCCGCGAAATCCTCTACTACAAATACAACTTATCAAATGACTATGTCTAATAATAGCTCTGAGAATTTTGGCCAAGTCAATGAGCAAGACGATAATGATGATGAGATGAATTGTCTCAATGAGGAGCATAGTAACACGGCTAATGAGAGCATCTCTTGTCAGCAGAGAGTTGGTGGGGATCAGCTGAATAACATCAAAAACGATGAGATTGAAGAGCACGATGCCTCTATCAATCATTCTCCGGCCATCGAGCAAAGCGCCAGTGTGATCGCGGACAAAAACATAGACGAACAAAATAGTACTCGGTTAAAAACAATAACGCATAACGGTAAAACGGTTAACGGCCAGTTAAATGACTTAACGGAATGTGATCGTGATCGTGATCGTTTATTATCAAATAATACCGAGAAACGTGAAGTAGAGACTCCAGCCGTCGTCATGGGTCAAAAAAATACGAAAGGTGATACAAAGAAACCATCATCTTCCTCATCATCGCCAACGTCAAGTAATCGGGTATTTCGCGAATCATCGGCATCAGCGTCAAATGAACAACAAACCGGAAATACCAAACAACGCGATCAATCGCCCAGTATAAATGTACCCACCATAACTGTGGTCGATTGCAGTGACGGCGCTGCCACACCAAATGCTAAAAGTTTCGACAGTAATGCGACAGATAAAGAAGAGTTCTATGATTTCGAACTTGAAACATTGCAACAGCAACAAGAGTTCAGTGATCAATTAAAAGAAAACAAAGAAAATTATGGCTCTGATAATGGCGTTGGCACCACAACACAAAAGCCCAACACTTCTTATGGTAGGCAACGTTCAGTATCGCCAACGTCAATGTACTCACGTTATAATTACATGAAACTAGAAGATGTACCCGAACAAGAGGAAGAAGAAGAAGAAGAAGAAGAACAAGATGACGACGAGGAGCTGGTAGAAGAGGAAGAGAAGGAAGATCGAGTGCATGAGCCAGATGAAGGTATAACAGAAAGAGAGCAATGCAATATGTATGCATCCACAAATAACCTTGACAATGAAAGGCAATTTCAACACAAACACTCGAACTCACACAGTCCAGAAAGGCATCACCATCAACAAAAGAGCACCAACATCAATATCAGCCACAGCAATAGCAGCAGTAATAATAGTGATTACAATTCGAGTAGCAGTTTTCCCGATTCAGGCATTGGAGAATCATTAGCCACATCCATAAATAGCCGGTATATAAATACCAACGATTCAGATTGCGAATCCGCTACATCAACAATGCGAGAAATAAAACAAAAATATACACATCACCGTGTGCCTTTTGTACGTGATAGTAATTCAACCGATTGCGATGAAACCTTAATGCAATGCGATGACTTATTGTTGGATTTTGTCGAATCACCAGCATTTCTAGATCCCTCCTCAGCACGTTTGGTATGTATTGAAAGCATAAGTCTACCAGATGTTGTGGTCGAGTCAACAACCTCAAATAGCAACAGCAATAGTTGCCTTACAACAACTACAACCAATACCTCATCATCTTCGACCGGCTCAAATGTTTTGGGTGGCGAACGTGATTTTATAAATATTAATGGTGCCACCGGCAATACCATAAATAGTGTCCATTTCATACCTATTCGTATAGAGGGTGGTGGTAGTGGCCGTTCATCACCCCGGAAACAAAGTATCGATGATAGTTTGGTGGGTAGCGGTAGAGCATCTATAGAAATTATTGAAGATGCTACGGAACTGCAACATCAGGTCAATAGTACCAGACCGAGAAATAACAGCGATATAACTGCTGAAAAATTAAAGTAATGTATATGTCTCTTAAATATTTATATTAGTTTTATTATTACTGTTATTCATAAGCTTTGTTAGGCTGCAAGTTGAAGAAAATTTAAGAAGTTTAAGTAACTGAGTGCAATAGATGAAATTATCTAATTAGAACTTCTAATTTAAATTTACGCATAGAATGAGCTTTTTCGACCTTAAGGTCTTAGAATTTTCTAAAATCCAGCATAATAATTATTTTATTTCTATACTAAGAAATATCTAAAATGTTTGACCTCCAACTCGAACAGTTCCGGCTCTAAAAGTGAAAAATAAGTCATTACGTTTATCTTAAAAATGTGTTAATCTATAATTCTATTCTAGGTCTCCCTTGCAATAATTGTCGCATTTTTTTTCATTCATTACAATTATGCAAACCTTAAAACGAATACTTAAATATTACATCCAGTCAGTGCTGGAAAAGAAATAGTTTTTCTACATAAAATCAGAAAAACTAATTTGGTGCAATTTTTCCAAGTAACGCGGCATACAGTGGCGCGTGAAACTGCGGAGAAAAAATTTTCATTTTTAATTTTTCCCAAAACCGAACTTTTCGTGGAGAAGCGATTATTTTACTGGAAAATTATGCACTTTTGGAAGAAAATTTATTGAACAAAAAGTGTTCAGGATCATTCATGGAATACTCAGAATTTTTTTTAGCATATTTCGCCATATTTTTGACATTTCAAAAAATGACCAAATATTATTTTTTTATTAGTGCAAAAATTCTGAAAAAAAAATTAAAACTTTTCTTCGCAGTTTCACGCTGACAGTTATTTTGCATTTATTCAAACGAAGATTCTCAGCTGAAAATTAAAAAAAAAATATGAGCCGAAATCAAAAATCCCAAAATATTTGCTGATTGTTTATTCGGATTTGAGGTTATATTTCTCTTCTGCACGTAAAAGTAACGTGGATACACTTCTTATTTTCAACCTGTCTAAGCAGCTTTCCAATTATACAAAATGACGTTGCAAGAGCAAAGGTGCTATTGAGGGGTCCTCGTGTCATATGCAAAGGTTAAAGTAAGCGTGTTTTCATAATTCTTCCCTGTGTAAAATCGGCTTGTATATCCTGAGGAGGGCTTACAAAGTTTAGCACTTCAATTGGAAATGTCCTGTTAATTATGTAGCCTTCCATTATGTTATGAGTGTTCGGGGGCAGCAACTGCTTAGTTTTATAGATTAGACCTTTATAAAAAAAGATTGAGAAACATCAATAAGAGCGATACTTTTTGATGTGTAAACATCTATACACGCAGGGGGGTAAATTTCAATTTCACAATACAATCACAAAACCAGCGTAACATGTGAGCGTAAGAAAAAATCAGCGTAACATGTGAGCGTAAGAAATAATCGGTGTGACTTATGATTGTATTGGTGAAAATATTATGAAAAAAAAGAAATGAAAAATTAAAAATAAGAAATGAAAAATGATAAATAAAAAATGAAAAATAAAAAATGAAAAAGGAAAAATAAGAAATTAAAAATGAAAAATAAAAATGAAAAACGAAAAATAAAAAATGAAAAATGAAAAGTAAAAAATTAAAAATAAAAAATTAAAAATTAAAAATTAAAAATGAAAAACGAAAAAATGAAAAATTAAAAAATTTAAAAATAAAAAAAAAAAAATAAAAAATTAGAAATGAAAAATGAAAAATGAAAAACGAAAAATTAATAATAAAAAACGAAAAATTAAAAATTAACCGGTTGAAATAATAAATAATAATAATTATTCTTATATTAGCAGAGCTCCTGCAGTTGATTGCTATAATCGATACATAGATAACGCTTTCTGTTTAATTTTAAAAAAGTGCCATAAAAAAACTTTAACTACTAGATGTTTACACATCTCCCCTGTGATCGGACTCACATGATGTTTTTCTACAAAGGTTTTTCGTACATCATTGTCGTATGATAAAAATTTGTGATGGACTATCTTAGGAAGTTATATTTTAAGATTAAAAGAAAATTATTGCTGATAATCTTTTCTACCCTTGTACTAAATTTACTAAGTGGGATTTGTTGGTTCCTTAGTTATAATTAAAACAATAGATGGATTTTTTTTCTAAGTTTCATTAAATGTTTTCGTATTTGCTTTGCAATTTCGATATACAAGTTTCATAAAAGCCAAATATCGAAAAATTTATTAGTTTTTATAAATGACTATCAGATCCCGTCGAACGCTGTTTCGATCTAGCCTACATTCGTAGGTATGCAATACAGTTGTTTCGAAGTTGTTTTGTTATAGTGGGGGAGGTTTAATAGTAAAACTTTTTGCTTGGATTCTCATTGAATTGGTTTCACTGCAAAGGTATATAAATTAACTTTTCACAAAATAAACTATCTACTGCTTTTGGTTACTGATGTAGGTTGGTGACTCTTCCCGAAACAGCTGTATAACTAATAATTCAGAATATAGAATATAGATCAATTTTTGAAACAAACGTGCCATTCCATTTTGATCCTGATTTCTAACTCAATTATTAATAATATTTGAACTCTGCGTAGATGACATTATTCCGATCCGCCAATATTACATATTATTATTACATATTACTATTACTCCATATACAAATTTATTTTCCATCCCATATACATGTCTATTGGTACTATCTTGTCTAATTTAGTTATAACTACTTACATTAGAAATTTATGGACTGACGTACTTTTTTTGAGAGTTGCCCCGCCCGCTAATCAAAACTTAATCGAATTATACCTTAAACCACAGACCACAAGAAATAATTTTAAAATATTTGTAAATTGGTTTAAGCGGGGGGTAAGGTTTTAAAACCTTTTTTTGCATTTTTTGCTGAATGTACAACATGTCGAAAGTGTCTTGGCAAAATTTCAAGTAAATCGAAATAAAAACAAAAAAGATACAGCATTTCCAGCGGCAACTATACAATGCGTTTGTATTAACGTTTGTAACTACCAAAAATATCTGACCTAGACCTATCCTTTATTATACCGATCGACTCAGAATCACATAGCTAAATCGACTCAGAATCACTTTCTGTGTCCATGTGAACCTTGTTATCAAACTACAGGTCGCAAATATGAATATATTTTGATGAGATTTGGTATATAGGCTTCTAGGACAAAAGCTGTTGAAATTGGTGAAAATCGGCGCATGTTCAGAACTAGTGCCCATACAAATGACCCATATGAGATCGATTTAAATTACCATAATATCCAAATTATCATATAGAGCTCGGTCAAATTGGGTTTATATATGTTAATTACATCCATTTTTAACTAGGCCAAAAAACCACATATAGGATAATTCTTAGTCATAGTCCACATTATAAAGCTGATTTCACTTAATCTTCACTTAAATCTATCAAAAAACAAAATTATTGCACAGATTTTTCTCTTATTTGGTTTGTAAATGACAGGATTGGTCCATTTTTCGAGCTAGTTTCTTAATAAAAATATCATCCGATATGAACTCTTTTCATATCTGAAGGCAAACAAAATTATTTTGTGTCTTATCTATAATATTAATAGGCTAGGCGATTTCTTGTGACCGATGTTTTGTTCTACCATTTTATCCCGATTTTGACCAAACGTATATTATTGAAAGATAGTTCTTTTTAGCCGTGTTGCAGATTTACAGATTTCAAAATTTTTTCCTTTTTTTGGGTAAATTGCATTTAAAGTTGCTAGTAACACATACATAAAATTATACAATGCTATGTGTGTGTTTATTAAAACTGATAAATTTGGCTGTAATAAAAATGAGTTTGTTTTTTTGTGCTGATTTGTGAATTGGCAATAATTGATTAGCATACCTTTAGGGTCTTTATTTAATGAAAAAAATAAAATTTCGTAGAATTTGCACTGGAATTTCGAGGGCTGGAATCAGCTAGTTATTATAAGTTACTAATCTTGCATTCCAAATTTCGTAAGAATGTTACAAGAATTACTGCAATAAAAATTTTATGATAATATCTAAACTTTTCTGGCGCAGTGTATCTTCAAGTGTTTGTTGTTTAACTAAAGTTTGACATATTGTATTAATGTGTGTGTGGATTAATTATAAAAGAAAACACTACATTTATGGTTTCATTTACATCTTAAATTATTTTTAAATAAGAGAAACGATTTAACTCAATTGTACTTTAACTAAACAAAACCAAAATCTCTAAAAAAAATTTTCAGTAAAAAATCTCTAAGCGATGATGTAATAAGTTATTATTAATAACTGAACATTGAACTTAAAATTTTTTTAATTAAACGAAAGCAAGTGGGGAGTTCAAGTACATTTTTACTTTTTACTAGCCTTAATATATGTTGTGTTTATGTGCACATATTTTATACGCTCAGATCTCTTTTTATGATGTATATGCGTTTCACAGTAATCCGCACAAAAACAGTCCACTTCCAAACTATAGATACGTTCAGAAATTTTCAAAAACAAAATAAATTCAAATTAAAAAGAAAACAAGTAAAAATATTATCCGAGTTAATATAAAGGGTCTTAGGTAAAACTAATTGTATATAGAACATAAACATAAACCAAAATTGAGTGGCATTGTTATGAATTAATCGGATGCTATTTTATATGGCCGTTTCATATGGGCAATATGACATGAACCGATTGTGGTCATATTCAGCACAGTTTCTTGCTTCCTCCAAAAACATATATTTATTAAGTTTGAAAAATAAACACATACATTTTGTATGTTTTAATAGATTTAAGTGAAGGTCGGAAACAGCTTTATATGGGGACGATTACAACAAAATGGGCCTCCAGGATATAATTTTGGAGTACTAATTAATGGGTGTAACATAAACAGAATTTTACCAACACGTATAAAATTATCCTTGTATCAAACTACTTTTCGCAAACATATTATATTTTAAACTGAAACACCCCTATAATAACCACAACAATTGTTTTAACCAAATTTATTAAAAAAATCTAAAATAATTCATTAGCAATTAAAAAGAAATAAAAATAAAAGGATAATAATAAAAATAAAAATAAAAACAAAAAGATAGTAATAACGTAGAACACAGAGAAATTTTATATGCTGTTCATAACTTAATTTCGTTTTTTTTCTTTCGATCGCGAGTGGGTAATGCTTTAATTTTTAGATGTATGCGTTGAAGATCATGTTCTGTTTTTTAGCACTACACGTGCAAGAAAACGAACTTACAATAAAGTTACACTCGAATCTGTGTGGTTTATGTGTGTTCGAAACAAAAAATACGTTATAGAAAAATGTACGTGTAGATAACGAAATATTAAAACGAAACACAGTAATGATTGTGTTGGGCACCGTACAAAATTTAGAAACACACATAATTGGTATAAATATAAAAATATGTGTTGGCTGCTTTAGAACAGAACATTGTGTGTTTCATGGGTGTATTTTCTGAACCTTGTGTGTGTTCGAAACAAAAAAAACACGCGTTAGAAAAATGTTCGTGTAGATAACGAAATATTAAAACGAAACACAGTCATGATGTGTTCGGCACCGTACAAAATTTAGAAACACACATAATTGATATGAAAATGAAATATGTGTTTGTTGGTCTGAACTATGTTTGTTTACATATATGTACGAGTTTTTTAATCAGTGGGTGTTTTTTTCTGAACTCTGGTTTAAATATGTCCATGAAAAAATGACCATCGGTTCATTTTTTGGTGGATATGAACTTTTTTTTATTTTTGCGTACAACATATTAATAACAACATATTTGGTTTATATTTTGTTATACACCCTAAGACCATCTCACGGTAAAGGATATCGGATAGTCCCCATATAAAATTGTTTCCCGAAAAATTTGGTTTATATATTGTTTTGTGAAAATTAAGGGACTTTAATAAATATGGTCATTATCGGTCCATTTTATTACCTACTGGCCTTAAAAAAATAACATCCGATATAACATATCGGATATATATATATTCCATTTCCAATTATAACATCAGTAAATTCGTTTATCAGTCAAACTAGTCGTATGTGGAATAAACTCCCCGCAGAAATCTTTCCGGACAGTTATAATCTAATAAAATTTAAGTCAAATATCCACAAACACTAATCCCTTTTTCCTCCTTCCCATAACCTATTTTCCTGAGATCAACACAATGCACTGCATCTGTAGGGGGCATCCCCTGAGTGTTGGTTAATAACTAAAAAAAAAAAAAATTTAATGATGATATAGGATATGATATATAATTATTTTATCCCTTAAAATTAACTCAAGACATAATTTGCATTAGTTATTTCGCATTAGGGTAGCTACGTTAAATTTTTCATTGTTTTTCTGCATATGGCCCTAGTTGGATCCAGTTAAAGATATAGCGTCGTAAATATAAAACAACGACGTGTATGAATATTTTCGTCAAGCTCCATACATATGTAAAACTCATAATTTTTAATACAAATATTTTTAATATTACTTCAAATAAAAAAATAAATGTCAATATTTACCATTATATTTGTTTAAAAAATATTGTTAGCAGCTTTTCAAGTTTAAATCAAATTGAAAACTTAAATTAGCATATAAACTAAGAAAAACAAGTAAAAGAAAATACATTTTGTATAGACCCACGCCATGAAGTTAGAGAAATGTCCAACTAATTGAATATATAAAACAAGTACGAAAATTATCGTCGGTTTAGACCAACTATACGATACCCTATACCATGCATTTAAAGACCCATATCTCAGGTCTAACTAACCAGATATAGAAAATAAGCATAAACCAAATTTGAGTGGCATTGTTATTAATTTTTTTGACTGCAGATATGAAAAAGTTCATAGCGGATGCTATATTTATATGCTATATTTATATGGGACTAGGTTGAAAAATGGAACGATCCTGATATTTTGTAAAGTTCCTTACATTTTGCAAAAAAAAATCTACAAGCCAAATTTGACCAAACTGTGCGTTATTTTTGTTCTTTGATACCTTTAAGTGAAGATCGCGAAGCAGCCTTATATGGGGGCCTATAACTAAGAATTGTCCTGTAGGGCTTTTTTGGACTACTAATTAATGGATGTAAAAAACATACGCAAACCCAATTTAACCCAGATCTGTATAATAACTTGGATATTATGACAATTTAAGTCGATCTCATAGGGGTCATTTTCATGGGGACTCAGAAAGTAATTCCGAGTCGATCGGTGTAATAAAAAAGGGGCTAGGTCAAATATTTTTTGGTAGTTACAAACAAAGTCATTATACCTTAACTACATAGTGGTATAGGGTATAAGTAGCATACACCAAAATTGGCATTGTTATAAATTTGTTACCTGCCAATATGAAAATGATCATATCGAAACCAATTTTTCTATGGGCCCGGGTCGAAAAATGGACCGACTCTGATCATATTTGGTAAAGAAATTTGATAAAAAATTGGTGCAATACGTTTTTATATTATAATGAAAATCGGGAAGCAGCTTTATATGGAGCCTATGACTAAGAATTGTCCTGCAGGGTTTATTTTTGGACTACAGATTATTGGGTGTAACCAAATTTGACCGAGATCTGCATAATGTTCGTTCTATGGCCGATAAAAGCTTATACACCGAATTTTAACAAAATACATACATTTATATTTGCGAACTGTAGTTTGGTTACAAAGTTAACACATACACACATATTCGCGAGCAATTAGCAGATAATTGCACCAAAGATATATCACAATGGATTATTTTGATCCCAGGAGTACTGAATGGTTAAATAAATAAAAATTAACCGAATTATTTTTCTTAAATTCTAAATAGTGGTATCAACGAGTTTAATAGAAAAACTCGTTTTAGGTCATTTTTATTTTAAAATATCTTAAAATCCAAAACTGGCCTTGGCAAATAATGAGTTAACGTTCTCGGATTTATCCCAAATTTTAAGTGTCGAATCTAAAAATTGGACAGCACTTACAAAATATTTTAATTTTTTTAATAAATTGCCTTTTATTAGTTTGGGGTCATATGTGACCCCAATTCCAAAAGGGTTAATGGAGTCATATTATTTTTTTCCGAAACCCTAGGCTATTAAGATAAAATATAATATTTAAAAGAAGAAAAGTGATTAATTTTGGATACAAAGTATTTAGAAAGAGTACATTTACAGAATATTTCACAAAAATAAAAATAAAATCCTTGTCAAAAAAGTTCTGGTAGAGGGATTTACTTAAAAATTTACACAGTTAATCTGCAACATGTATTTAATAAAACCTTAAAGTGGTAGGTTCATTTTTTTAAGTTTTGTTTAAGAGAATTTTTTCAAACTTGAAAAAGGAGTTTTAAAAATTTTATGAAAAAAATTTCCGATTTTCGGTCTCAATGCGCAATAGGTTAACAACGTGGTAATAAAACAATACTTCATATCTGAGTACATATAAGTATAGAGATCAAAAAGGAATGATGGCTTTAATCAATTTCTCAAAGTTGAAAAAAATGCCATAAAATTTCATGACGTAGTTTTTTTTGGCACAGAAGTGGTCTGGGGAATTTGCTATTTCTTGGCGAGGTTTCATACGATTTTGAAGTTTTATAGCCTCTTGAAAGGATAATTTAATAGCAATCCCGAATTATGTAAGAGCATGTCGGAAAAATTAAATTATAGAACGAAATTTTCGTAAAATCTGAAATAAAAGTCATATTTTCCCCATATAAACACACTTGAAATTTTCAATCGCTTTGCGCCACGACTAAACGTTTTTGATTGGCCCAAAACTTTGTATTTCTCAGTTTTTTTGCTATTCGCATATTTCGAGGGGGTGAAACAGACAGTTTCAACATTTTTTTTTCCCTCCATATAACGAAGAGCCACCCTAATATTCATATTTGCAACCTATTGTTCCATTCCAAACTTTACATGAACATACAGATAGGCAGACCGATAGACGACAGATGCATGGACGGCCGCGTATCGTTAAAGAGACTCAACAATTTATTTTCAGTTCTTCGGTATAATAAAAGAGACCCATCATATAATTTCGGTAATTGTAAACATCAGCACAAGCCACAGATTGGTATAGGAAACAAATACTACAAATTTATAAGGAAACTATAATTTTTGCATATATTTTACACCACACAATTAAAAGTAGCACTCCCAAATTTTATAAATTTATATTTAAGACACAAATTAAGACTTAATTCCATTGTCTTATCCCAATCTTACCTGAGATAAGGCCTTAACCTTAATACCATAAAAAGAAATCATAGCAACAATATCACAATTATTATCATAATATCATAAATATTAAGATTGTCATTAAAACATTAAAGGAACACTCACTCTTTATACGCTACAAGTTCAGTGAAGATATTTATTACATACAGAGTATGAATAAATTGTTTAATGTAAATTCCAAATGTGCTGTATTTTAAGCTAACTTTTGCCTTTCGAGTGAGTTAAATTATACATAATTGTCTCTGAATTTCAAATAATGTTTTAATATACAGAGTACGCCATGCCTTATGTCGGTATGTGAATATTGAATAACTTAAAAAACCGACTTTATTTCATTTGGAATACTTTTGAACAGAACATCAATAAACATATGATGGCCATGGCAAAATGTTCTCGTTTTGCTTATATTTCATAAATTTTTCCGGCATCTTGTGCGACTTCTTCAGGTATGATTTCCTCAAGGCTGTTTTGTTTTGAAACAAGTATACGTCCAAAATTTTTCGAGCAGACATACTTAGCAAGCATCCAACAATATCGTTTCTCATCGACATTTGCAACTTCTCTGAAGAAAACTGGTCTAAAGGTATCGCTTTGTCACAAGCGCAGCCCAAACAGTTACTTTTTCATCATTTCATAATATTGCCTGGATATTTAGTGGTTTTCCGTTACCCATATGAGGTAAATTTGCATCAGAGTGTGAAATGAGCCTCGTCAGTCATCAAAATTTTCTTGCAAAAGTCTGACAGAAAAACCTTTTAGTCAATTTCACTTTATACGGAAGTAAATGCAAATCATCCTGTGGTTGTCAAACGGTGCATCTTATACATATATTTTCAATGTACAGCATCACTATTTTGACATATTGTTTTGGTGTAAAAATCAAAGTTATTAAATGTTGCCATACTGTTGGCGCACCCTATAATAAAAATATATTTTTTTAATATGCACGCAAACATAAAGTGCGATATCTGTACGTTACTTTGAAATTTTATTTCTATAAACAGTAAGCTATCGTATTGTTTTTTTCTGTCCTGTGACAATAGGAGCGTATGGCGTTCAGAATATGCACGCGTGAACAAACATTTAAGAGCAAAAAAACGTTGGCGATACGGTACTTGCAGCGTATTGCTTTTATTCATACTCTGCACATGGTATTTGGGGAACTGTAGAAAAATATTAAAAATATAAATACACATCGATTAGTAAAATTTCTTATCTAGCTAAAATCAAAAAAAAAAGTTTACACCGACTATACGATACCCTATACCATGCGTTTAGAGACCCTAAATTTGAGTGGCATAGTTATTAATTTTTTTGCCATCGAATATGAAAAAGTTCATATCGGATGCTATATTTATATGGGGGCTGGGTCAAAAACTGGACCGATCCTGACCATATATGGTAAGGTCACATATCTTTAGCAAAAATTTATATATATAAAATATATAAATACGAAATTTGAGAAAAATCTGAACAAAATTTTTGTTTTTTGATGGATTTCAGTGAAGAGCCAGAAGCAGTTTTATATGGGGGCTATGACTAAGAATAGTCCTATAGGGCTTATTTTTGGACTACTCAATAATGAGAGTAATCAACACATACAAACCCAATTTGACCAAGATCTATATCTATATGATATAGCAATTTTTAATAGCTTTCATGCCATGGCCCATAGAAGCTTACATACCAAATTTTATCAAAAGATGTTCACATTTGCGACCTGCAGTTTGATTACAAGGTTTAGATGGACACAGAGACAGACAGATGGACAGACGGACAGCGGACGAACGGACATCGCTAAATCCACTCAGAAAGTGATTCTGAGTCGATCGGTATAATTAGAGAAGGGTCTATGTCAAATATTTTAGTTAGTTACAAATATCAGCACAAAGTCTAGGGTATAATGACTATGAGGTCATTCGTACCAGTAGTGACAACTATGAAAAATAAAATGGTTAATTAAATATTTAAAAAAAAAAACGCAAAAAAAGATATTATAAAAAGCGTATAAATCAAATCCGCATAAAAAAGACCTGGGTGTACTTATGTAGATATATCACATCCAAAAAAGTGTAAAAAAAGTAATGAGAATAGAAATTGGTACATAAAAGTAAATTTTTTGTGAATCATGTTAAACCGTTTTATTAAAATAAACAGTATTTTCAACGAAAAAGAAATAATATATGAAAAAAAAAAGTTATATAAACAATACCAAAATTTATTTAGATATTCCTAAATATAATTTAAGAAAAATAGTTTCGTCATTTTTATGTATTTATTTTTAATGGAACGTGCCAAATTTCATAAAAAAAAATATTTAAGCATATAAATATGATTTTAAATACTTGTCTTTTTTTGAAAGAATTCTCTACTGTTTGAAAATAAACAAACTATAAAAGACATACAGACGCGAATTGCTCAGATGTTCCCACGCTTCTACACATGAAAAATATTTCAATATTTTATTTTTTTCTTCTACTTGATATTTATGAAAACTGAAAAATTATTTTGAAAACTGCATTTCTGTATTTCTTTACAGCAATTGCTCCAAATTATGCCGGTGAAAATCTAGCACATGCAACAAAAGAAAGCGAATAAATAAAACATGTGTGTGCATGTGTACATAGATTTTGCTGTTAAAATATTTAGACCAGATTTTCAATTTACTAAGATTATTGTTCTCAATATTGTATTGAAATAATATTTATTTTGCTGAAACCAAAACAAAATTATCTATTTTTTTTTTTTCTTTTGCTATTTTATAAATATTTCAGCCTTCCATATAAACAACAAATGAGAATGTTCTAATTTTTCTAAATCCAAATTTCAATGGTTTGGATTTATTTATGTGTGTACGTGTTTTTATCTTGAATACACTTAAGCCAATAATTTATTAATTCAATTAACTTAATTTCAGTTCATTGTTTTATTTTAATATTATAATCATACATTGTGACGTGATTTGAAGGCTTCATTAAGAGAAGGTCATCGTGGTTATAACGTAATGAAAAAAATCGGAATGTAGAGAAATTTATGTTATATGTAGATTAATAAAATATTGTTTATATTTTGGAATACCCTTCACACATCTTACAGGAGCATTGTATGAGGATTGCATATGTTTGTTATTACTATTTCAGAAAATACACTATCCCAAACGTGTTTATTAGGGCATAGTATTCATCTCTCTAATATCGATACGGACAATTAGCACCAGCACATACCGGTACCGGAAATTTATGTTATATGTAGATTAATAAAATATTGTTTATATTTTGGAATACCCTTCACACATCTATTCAGGAGCATTGTATGAGGATTGCATATGTTTGTTATTACTATTTCAGAAAATACACTATCCCAAACGTGTTTATTAGGGCATAATATTCATCTCTCTAATATCGATACGGACAATTAGCACCCGCACATACCGGTATTTCTGTTACTATTTCCATCAACCAAAAATATTAAGTACTGACAATTTATTTATTTATAACATACTTGGCAACTAAAATGAATCATGCTAAATTTAAAATTATTTTTCTATTCATAAATTTAAAAAATAAAACCGTACTGCCTCAGCTAAACAAAATAAATATAAAATGAACTTCCGTTCAAAAACTGCAGCATTTCAAAGACGCTTTTCACTATTAGATTTTATGGTAAGCATATAAAAATTTTGAAAATACTTTTCTAGATGACAATAGAGTAATGTATGTCTATAGATGTATGGAGCTTCTATTAGAAATCAGCGAAGAAACTTATGCCGTTTTATTTTTTGACAAAAATGTTGCATTTTATTTGCACTTTTTTGGAAAATGAATTTTTTTTATATATTCTGTATTAAGAGTAACCTCATCTTATACATCAATCGAAAGGTCTCAAAGTCAGCGCCATAATTCGTAAAAAATTGCAACCATTGACTTCTTTCAAGTCACAGTGTGAGAATATTTCCACTATGTTACATTTCGATTGATGTATAAGAAAAGCTTGCTCTTAATTCAAAATGCATAAAAAAACAAGTAAGAAAATTATAGTCGGTCTAGACCGACTATACGATACCCTATACCATACCATGCGTTTGGAGACCCTATCTCTTAGGCCCAACTAACTGGATATAGAAAATAAGCATAAACCAAATTTGAGTGGGATTTTTATTAATATTTTCGGCTGCAGATATGAAAAAGTTCATATCGGATGCTATATCTATATGGGGACTAGGCCCAAAAATGGACCGATCCTGACCATGTTTGGTAAAGTCTCTTGTATTTTGCAAAAATATACACAAACAAAATTTGAGAAGAATCAGTGCAATATTTTTTGTTTTTTGATAGATTTAAGTGAAGATCGGGAAGCAGCTCTATATGGGGCCTATGACTAATAGTTGTCCAATAGGGGTCATTTTTGGACTACTGATTAATGGATGTAATATATACATACAAACCCAATTTGACTAAGATTTGTATGATAATTTGAATCTTATGGCAATATATGTTGATATCATAGGGGTCATTTGTATGGGGGCTAGGTCTGAACATGGACCGATTCTCACCAATTTCAGTAGCGTTCATCCCATGGCCGATAAAAGATCAAATACCAAATTTCATCGACATATATTCATATTTGCGACCTGCAGTTTGATAACAAGCTTTACATGCACACACGGACGGACGGACGGATGGACATCGTTAAATCGAATCAGATGGTGATTCTGATTCGATCGGTTCTATCGATTCGATGGGTGTAGGTCAAATATTTTTGTTTGTTACAAACACCAGCACAAAGTCATTATACCCAAACCACATAGTGGTATAGGGCATAAATACATTTTTCGAAGAAAGGGCATATAAAATGCGACATTTTTTGTCAGAAAAGAAAACGGCATAAGTTTTCTAAACCGCACTTTCATTGAATTTGATAGAATGGCACCGCGAAACGTGAATAAACAATCCCGAAAAGCTAACTGAAGTCCTATAGATTAATATCCTTAACTATATTTTCTATTGCGGTCTCATTTATTCCTTAGAATTACATGTACCCAAATTACATTTGCTCAAAATAAATTATTATATGATCAAACTTTTGTGATAGAATACTTTTTAAGTAGCTGGAATTTCTTTTTAAATTTTATTTTATACTAGCTGTTTTTACCCGGTCTTACCCGGGGTTCACAGGCTTTTGACTTGAAGGCCTGCTTACCAGCCGCTGAGTACTTAGTCCCCAATGAAAAAATTCCCCGACAAAATGAACTTTCTCCCCAAAAATTTATTTGGGATTGGGGAATTTGTTCATGATGAAAAAATTCCCCAATATTCACATTTTTTGGTGAGTAAATTCATTTTATACTTCAATTTTAAATTTTTGATTTTTTAGTTAAGAAGTTTTTTTTTATAACACGCTACAGCAAAAACGCTTCAAAAACATCAAATATAGCGGAATCGTTTGCAAATTAAATAAATCAGAACTTTTGAAAATTAAATTAATTCATCCAATAAGTGATCATCATTGAGCAGAGACTTGAAATTTATAGAAGTTTTAAAAATGGAAAATAAATGCGACGTTAAAAATTGTGCCGCAAGGTTGCTTTAAACAACTGCTTATAGTGTATGTGTAGTCTATTTGGAACAACAGTTAATTATTGCACATACGTAGATAAAATTTATCACACAACTTTTCACTGAGCTGTGTTTCGCGAGCAAGTCAAGTCCGAGTCCGCACAGATGTGATACCACTCAGTTATCGTCAGCCTATTTTCATCGCCAAAATATATATTTCAGACTATTCCAATATTTTAGCTTAGCTGTGTTCCGAGATCGCGAGGCGTCCGCGTTCGCGCGCCGCTACCGCACGTTTGGCAGCGTTTGGGTATAATGACTTTCTGCTGCTGTTTGTAACAACCAAAAATGTTCGTCTTAGACCCATCTTTGATTATACCGATCGACTCAGAATCACTTTTTGAGTCGAAATAGCAATGTCCGTCCGTCCGTCCCTCTGTGTGTCCATGTAAAGCTTGTAATCAAACTACAGGTCGCAAATATGCATATATTTTGATGAAATTTGGTACATAAGCTTCCATCGGCCATGCGATGAACGCTATTGAAATTGGTGAGAATCGGTCCATGTTCCGACCTACCCCCCATACAAATGACCATAGTCGGCCTAGACCGACTATAATTTTCTTACTTGTTTTCATATAATTCCGATATTTCCGCGAGCGCGTCGTGTTGCGTCCGCATCCGCGCACCGAAATGATGCTATTGAAAAGAATACAGATTCTACATGTTTATTGCAGGAGAGATATCGAGAGTAATATGGGGAATTTGTTCATTCCTTTTGGGGACCTTTTTTTAAAAATTTTGGGAACTTGTTTATCATGAAGTTATTCCCCAATTTTTAGGGGAATAAGACCATTATTTTTGGGGAATTTTTTCATTGGGGACTAAGTACTCAGCGCCTGCTTACCATTACAATGAACTACGTTTATGCATGGATTATCTTGAGCGTATGATGTCAAACAGTTAATAATTTTAGTTGTTCTAGAGCTTTGGGATATACAACATTTCTGGTTTTTCCTTCTGGTGCATATACGAAATGATTGTGCTGATTGTGAGACTCGATACGAATTTGGGTCTGATCGGGTTCTCTAGAGTTCTTTTTAGTCTAAGCCTTTTTGCATTTGATGTAGTATGGGCTATATGCTATGCTTTCATGTGCAAGTCACAATTGCAAATAGTTCTTTTTCCACCTTTACAACTCATTTATATAGTAAAGAAGTAAGAAAATTATAGTCGGCCTAGCCCGACTATACGATACCCTATACCATGCTTTAGAGACCCCATCTCTTCGGTCCAACTAATTGGATATAGCAAATAAGCATAAAACAAATTTGAGTGGCATTTTTATACCCTATACCACTATGTGGTTTGGGTATAATGACTTTGTGCTGCTGTTTGTAACAACCAAAAATATTTGACCTACACCCATCTTTAATTATACCGATCGAATCAGAATCACTATCTGATTCGATTTAAAGATGTCCGTCTGTCCGTCCATCCGTCCGTCCGTCTGTTTGTCCATGTAAAGCTTGTAATCAAACTGCAGGTCGCAAATATGAATATATTTTGATGAAATTTGGTATATGATCTTTCATCGGCCATGGGATGAACGCTGTTGAAATTGGTGAGAATCGGTCCATGTTCAGACCTAGCCCCCATACAAATGACCCCTATGAAATCAACATATATTGCCATAAGATCCAAATTGTCATACAAATCTTAGTCAAATTGGGTTTCTATGTATATATTACATCCATTAATCAGTAGTCCAAAAATGATCCCTATTGGACAACTCTTAGTCATAGGCCCCATATAGAGCTGCTTCCCGATCTTCACTTAAATCAATCAAAAAACAAAAATATTGCACTGATTCGTCCCAAATTTTGTTTATATATATTTTTGCAAAATACAAGAGACTTTACCAAACATGGTCAGGATCGGTCCATTTTTGGGCCTAGTCCCCATATAGATATATCATCCGATATGAACTTTTTCATATATGCAGCAGAAAAAAATAATAAAAATCCCACTCAAATTTGGTTTATGCTTATTTTCTATATCCAGTTAGTTGGGCCTTAGAGATAGGGTCTCTAAACGCATGGTATAGGGTATCGTATAGTCGGTCTAGACCGACTATAATTATCTTACTTGTTATTAATTTTTTCGGTTGCAGATATGAAAAACTTCATATCGGATGACATATCCAAAATTGGACCGACCCTGACCATATTTGGTAAAGTCACTTATACTTTGAAAAAATATATACAAACCAAATTTGAGAAAAATCTGTGCAATATTTTGTTTTTTGATAGATTTAAGTGAAGATCGGCAAGCAGCTCTATATGGGGCCTATGACTAAGAATTTTCCTATAGGCATAATTTTTGGACTACTCATTAATGGATGTAATAAACATATACAAACCCAATTTGAATGAGATCTATGTGATAATTTGGAACTTAAGGCAATTTATGTCGATTTCATAGGGGTCATTTGTATGGGGACTAGGTCTGACCATGACCGATTTTCACCAATTTCAATAGCGTTCATTCCATGGCCGATGAAAGCTTATATACCAAATTTCGTCAAAATATGTTCATATTTGCGACCTGTAGTTTGATTACAAGCTTTACATGGACACACAGACGGACGGACGGACGGACGGACGGACATTGCTATTTCGACTCAAAAAGTTATTCTGAGTCGATCGGTATAATTAAAGATGGGTCTAGGACGAATATTTTTGGTTGTTACAAACAGCAGCACAAAGTCATTATACCCAAACCACATAGTATAAAAAGATGAAATGGAAATTTTGTAATAGGTTGCTTTCCAATATAGCCAAAAGGCGAGATGGAAATAAATGTAATATTTTGTTTTCCAATGTACTTAAAAAGGCAAGATGGAAATATTTGTACAAATTAACCTCATCGGAGTAACCCTACAATGGTAGTCAACCTTTATCTGTTCAACCATGAAATAAATCTGCACTAATTTTGGGGTGTTACAACTCATATAATAAAAAAGGCAACGCGAATATTTGTAGTAGGTTGATTTACAATATTTATTTCATAATGGTGTAAACTCAGGAGTAGTAAGTAAAGAGATTTATGCACAACGTTTTAGAGAAGTCCATTGAAAAATTAAAATATGTTAACAAACACTAAAATCGTATATAGAAAATTAAAAAAAGTGGGCGTGGCCTGGGATATGAGAATAATGTGCAGTAAATTCGAGCGAAACCCATACAAATTTAAAAAAGTGGGCGTAAAAATAGGCGTAGCCGGTAAGAAACATATGGCGACCTTCTCTGGGGTATAGAGATTAAAAAGTGTGTAGCGAACAAATATACAAAAAAGCATATAAGAAGTATATGGTGACCTTTTCTGGAATATAGAAATCGTGTGTACCAAATTTCAGAGGAATCCGTTGAAAAGTTAAAATTTGTGTAGCGAACAAAGATACAAAAAAAAAAAAAACAGAAAATGAATTGCATATAGAAAATGGGCGCAAAAGTAGGCATGGCTGATAAGAAGTACATGGCGACCTTACCTGATGTACACAGATCGTGTGTACCAAATTTCGGAAAAATCCGTTAACAAATAAAAATTTGTATTGTGAACAAACATACCAAAAAACGGAAAATGAATCGTATATAAAAAGTGCGTGTAAAAGTAGGCGTGGCTTATAATATGCATATGGTGACCTTACCTGAAGTACAGAGACTGTGTGTACCAACTTTAAGAGAAATCTATTGAAAAGTTAAAATTTGTGTAGCGAACAAATATAACAGAAAACAGAAAATGAGTTGTATATAAAAAGTGAGCGTAAAATAGGTTTTGCCGATAAGAAGCAATACGGTGACCGTCCCTAGACTGTAGAAATCGTGTCTACTAAGTTTCAGAGAAGTCCATTAAGAAGTTAAAATTTGTGTAGCGAACAAATATAGCAAAAACCAGAAAATTAATTGTATACAAAAAGTGAGCGTAAAAGTAGGCGTGGCCGGTAAGAAGCATATGGCGACCTTTCCTGGGGTACAGAGAGCATTTGCACCAATTTTCAGAGGAATCCACTGAAAAAGAAAAATTTTTATAGCGGTCAAACAAACAAACAAACAAACAAACAAAAAAGGAATTTTATATATACAGATTTTTGTATATTGTTTATTACCTACTGAATACCCTATCGTGTTGCGCTACGACTTTCCGAGACTTGTTGACATGTATGTTTTCATAATCAATTTTTTTTTTTTGGCGATTTTTGATTTTGTAGATTTTCGTATTTGAATTTGACGATTCCTCGCATAGCCTACTCACAATGGTAACTAATGTACTTCATATTTTTTGTATAGGAGGTACCACGCCCACTAATCCCATCCCGCCCAATTTTTATCTGATGGACTCCTGCAAAGTCTCGAGGCTTTGCAATTTATAGTACACCAGCTATATAATACTCTATATTTACTTTATATAAGCGGTGCTAAGCCCACCGCTCCGATCAAGCCCATTTTTACTATTTCGACTAATCACATGAATAACTTATGTGCTCATGCAAAGTAACAAAGCTCTCTCTATAACAGTACTATAGATATATGTATGACATTTTATACTTATCTTATACGGGAAATGCCACGCCCTTTGGTCCGATACCGTTCATTTTTTGTCCGACTAATAGATGATCTCAGACAAATTTGCAAAGCTGTCTCTATCATAGTACTCGTGATATGTATATGATATTGAGTAATTACTTTGTATGGGAGGTACCACGCCCACTTACTCGATCCCACCCATTTCAGGCATATCTACTAACATTAATAATAGGTGACCTCAATATATATGATATTAAAAATTTACTTTCCATGGGAGGTGCCACGCCCAATATAAATATTTTAAAAAAAATACAGCCTATAGGACATCCCATATCCGCAGAAAAGCTCTGTAAAAATTTCAGGAATACCAGATGAGTAGTTATGGAGATTACCTCTTACCAACAAACAAACAAACACACATTATTTATTTATTTATTTATTTTCGGTCTATGGATGCAATATTATCCTTACAGACTAGCAAGAAAACGTAAAAATATATTAATTAAGAGAACTTAACATTATTTAAAATAAGTCCAAATTGAGTATGGGGAATAGTAATATCCAAAATATTGCAATAATTATTAAATAAATCTACAAGCATTTGTAAGCGGTTCATTTAATGCATAATCTGTTTTATGCCTATCAACATAAAAGAATTTATCAATTCTCCGAAACACCCTTGGAGGAACATAAATTTTAATTAATTGTAACAACTCAGAGCAATCAATTTCACCACAAATAATACCGTGTTAAATATTTAGAGAAAATATCTTTCTTCTAACTTTCAAAGTTTTCATTGAAAGTAGAGCACACTTACTCTCATAAGGCACTGAAAGCGAAGGAGTAGAAGATGATGCAGACTGAAAATTTAAAAATGAAAGCGCATACTTTATAAATTTAACTTGAATTTTCTCAATACGATTTATATGAATAGCTGCATTAGGACTCCAAATAAATGAAGCGTATTCTAACTTTGATCTAACAAAAGAAGTAAATAATGCTTTCTTAGTATAATGATCAAAATCATTATCTGAGTTTCGACGAATAAAACCAAACATTGAATTTAATTTTGGTACCTCTTTATTATATTAGTATAGATTTCGTTTTACAACTTATAAGACAGTTATTTGTCATTTATAATAGTTAACTATTACCGAGTAATCAAATTAAATTTTTTTAACAATACATGCAGTTTTTTCGCAGAGATTAAAAGCAGTTGCATAAAATAAGTAAGAGTGTCAAATTCGGCTATGGCGAATCTTTTAGACCATCCACCTGTATGGTAAACTCAATATTAGAACCATTGTTTGGTACGGTTACCATATTAATAATTCTAAATTCTAATCCCATTTAAATTTTTAGTTCATTGTTTTTCGTTTTTTTTTTTTTATCAGTATTTAGTATATTTTCGCATTTTTCTTTTATAAATAAAAATTATGGTTTTTATAGAAAGTATTATTTATTTATTATTTTGTAATGAAAGTAGAAAAACTATTAAGATCACTTCATAAGAGATCAAAGAAAAATATACCCGAAGTCGAAGTGAGGGTTCATACTTTGCAATGTTATGAATGCTGAAAAATTGTGCAATATTTAAAAAAAAAATTGGCAATTTAAGTTTTGCCTTAGATCAGTAAAATGTCAAATATTTCCATCTGAATAAGCTTGCAATATGTAAATTTAAAGATACAAAGATAGATTGAATACAAAAATACAATAATAGCAAGCAAAAGTTATACGTGACCCTGTATATTAAAACCCACTAGTGTGTCAAAACAAGTTTTTGAGAAAAACGCAATTCCCCATTTGTGTTTTAAAAAAAATTTTGTTTTCATTTATTTTTTTTTTTAAGTACATTGATACTAAGTTCCTGTGATAATTAAAAAAAAAAAGAATAAATTTGTTTTAATATATCAAAGATTCTTTTGAGATCGAAATGATTATTTAATAATTTAATGCATTAATAAAAACAACTAAAATTGCATAGAAAAAAAATTCACACGCTAAGTGGGTTTTTTTTTTGTTTTTACTTGCATTTTTACATTACTTTCCAATGTTTTTGAGACTTGTGAGCGGTTTCATATGAAAATTCAAGGATTTTTGACATACAAATCCAAAAAAAAAGTGAATTCATGAAACTTGACATACTAATAGTTTTGGAAAACTACTAATAGTTTTGGAAAATTAACAGTTTTGTAAAAAATAAAAATCATCTTTACCTGCTGAGATGAATAGAAAAAATGAGGACACGTTAACAATTCTGAGCATGCAAATTAATATTTATCAACATTGTCTATCCCAATTTTAGTATAAAAGACCAAATATCAAAACATTTAAAAGAAAATAGTGATGTGCATAACATCGAATCATACCAAGTATTCGAATAAACTGTGGAACATATTCGCGGTCTCTGTCTGGTGGGGAGGGGGTGAAAATTCCAAATCAGGGTTAAAATACTAGGCCAGTATAGTAAAACCTCTAAAGGGAGCCCAGGCATTTTTTATACCATATATATTTTTTTCTCATCTTGATGTTTGTTTGCGAAGATTTTCAACTATAACTCAAGATACATTGATGATTTCTCATTTATTTATTCAGGGGTGGGCCAAAAGTCACCATGGGGTTTGAAAATGTAATAAGTTTTTCGTATATATATTACTCTTTATTTTAGATTATAAAATATACCACTAAGTATCAAAAATTATGTCGTTTTCGGGTTCGCAATGATGGGCTCGTTTTAGAGCATTTTCCGTATTATTTTTAAAAACTTAGCGTTTGAATTTCTGCAACCATGTTGGCCTTGAGTTCAAGGATTGTTTCCAGCTTGTTCACATATCCTCTCTCCTTCGAATAACCACAAAGAAAATAGTCGGATGCTGACAAATGTGGCAAATGCGATGGCCAATTAATTACCGAATTTCTGGAAATAATTCTCTCTCAAAAAAATTCCATTAAAAAGTGTCATTTTGTGTCGGGCAGTATGGGCAGTGGCTCCACATCTCAGATCTATTTTCAAGAGCAGGACGTAAAAATTGTTCTATCATAAACCGATACCGCTCGCCATTAACGGTCACAGCAATTCCATCATCATTTCCGAAGAAGTAAGGCCCAATGATATTTTCAAATGTTATGCCACTCCATACGGTCTGTGGTGAAATTGGTGTTGATGAATTTCTCTTGGATTTTCAGAACCCCAGAACATACAGTTGTGCTTATTAGCAAATCCATTCACACATAAGCAGTTTTTCAATAAAGTTGATTTCATTTCTGACCAATTTTTAAATTTAACTTGCCTGATATGAGAATAACAGTAATTTTTTTTTTAAATGCACCACAGTGATGTACGAGACATTAGTAGATGTTTCTGGTGTTTCGTTAATACCTTGCCCTCAATATGTAACGCAGTGCGAATTAAACGAGGTTTACCGGTTCGAGGCAAATTTCTTACGATGCCATGTTGGTGGTGACGATCAACTAAGCAACGAATCATTGTTTCAATTCTGATGGTAAAATGGCGGCGATATGCTCTTTGCGTTAAAATAATTAATCGCTTATTTAAATAATAAAACAAGTAAGAAAATTATAGTCGGTCTAGACCGACTATACGATACCCTATACCATGCGTTTAGAGACCCTATCTCTCAGGCCCAACTAACTGGATATAGAAAATAAGCATAAATCAAATTTGAGTGGGGTTTTTATTAATTTTTTTGGCTGAAGATATGAAAAAGTTCATATCGGATGATATATCCATATGGGGACTAGGCACAAAAATGGACCAATCCTGACCATGTTTGGTAAAGTCTCTTGTATTTTGCAAAAATATACACAAACAAAATTTGAGAAGAATCAGTGCAATATTTTTGTTTTTAGATAGATTTATGTAGGTGAAGATCGGGAAGCAGCTCTATATGGAGCCTTTGACTAAGATTTGTCCCATAGGAATCAATTTTGGACTACTGATTAATGGATGTAATAAACACATACAAACCCAATTTGACTAAGATTTATATGACAATTTGGATCTTATGGCAATTTATGTTGATTTCAAAGGGGTCATTTGTATGGGGGCTAGGTCTGAACATGGACCGACTCTCACCAATTTCAACAGCGTTCATCCTATGGCCGAAAAAAGCTTATATGCCAAACTTCATCAAAATATCTTCATATTTGCGACCTGCAGTTTGATTACAAGCTTTACATGGACACACAGACGGACGGACGGACGGACGGACATCGTTAAATCGAATCAGATAGTGATTCTGATTCGATCGGTATAATAAAATATGGGTCCTGGTCAAATATTTTTGGTAGTTACAAACAGCAGCACAAAGTCATTATACCGAAACCACAGGTGTTATTTATATAACCTGAAAAAATATATATATAAACGAAAAAGTTATTAAGTTTTTAAACCACATGGTAAATTTTGGCCCACTCTAAATATCCATGTGAAAAATAAAATAAAAAAGACAAAAATATAAAAGGTCATAAAAAGATATTGGAACGAGAACTCCAAACCCTTTGGAGGTTTTACTATACTGGCCTAGCACTTTCACAATAACATAACATAGAAAAGAAGAGATGTGTATATACCACTATGTGGTTAGGGTATAATGACTTTGTGCTGATGTTTGCAACTACCAAAAATATTCGACCTAGACCCATCTTTTATTGTACCGATCGACTTAGAATCACTTTCTGAGTCGATTTAACGATGTCAGACCGTCCGTCCGTCCATTGGTGTGTCCATGTAAACTTTGTAATCAAACTACAGGTCGCAAACATTAATATATTTTGATTAAATTTGGTATGTAAGTTTCTATCGATCATAGAATGGACGCTGTTGAAATTGGTGAAAATCGGTTCATGTTCAGACCTAGTCCCCATACAAACCATTTATCAGTAATTCAAAAATAAACCCTACAGGACAATTTTTAGTCATAGCCCACAATTGAAGCTAATTCCCGATCTTCACATAAATCTATCAAAAAATAAAAATATTGCACAAGTTTTTCTCGAATTTGGTTTGTATATGCTTTTGCAAGAAATTAGTGACCTTAGCAAATATAATCAGCATCGGTCCATTTTTGGACCTAGTCCCGATATAAACTTTTTCAATTCCGAAAGCAAAAAAATTTGCCACTCATACTTGGTTTATGTTAATTTTCTACATCTAAATAGTTGGATCAAAGAGATGAGATCTTTAAACGCATGGTATCGTATAGTTGGTCTATTTAGCAATTTAGCAATTTATATAATTTATTTAGTCTATGGATTAAATCCTTTCAGATTTTATAACATAGATATATAAAAATTACAATACTATTTAAAACTAGGTATTTAAAAACAGAATTACATTACGTTTAATAACATCAATATATAAAGAATAATTTACGAAATTATAAAGATCATTAAAATTTTCAGATAATCTTCTAAATGGATCTTCATTTTCGTAGTTTGAGCGGAAATACTGGATGGACAGAGGATTGAAGTAACGTAGACGAACATTAAGAGAAATATTATTCAGCAGGAATTCAGAGCATACGTCGCCAGTTATTAGTTTCATTAAAAATGTCACATTTAGCATTTTTCTTCTGCTATAATTTTCTTACATGTTAATGTTAATTCAAACATACGTCAGTATGTTTTACTTTATTTTTTACATCCGTATATTAATAAAAATTATTTACTTAAGACTGCGTTAAAATTTAGCTGAAGAATGAAATGACAAGTCATCAATGATTTGGCCTGAAAAGACCAAAACTATTCGACGTTTTACTAAATTGGCCTTGTACTTCCACCCTGATTTGTACTTTCTCACCCTCAAATAACGACCCCAAAAATTTCCCAGAGTGAAATATTCAAGTTTTTTGAAAATGATTAAAAATAATTTTATTTTTTTACAAACACATAATTAACGCTTTTACTTTAATTTTAATTTAGCGCCTTTAAGTGCTTTTTGGGGTACATTTTACCGCTTTTTGTTTGTAAAAAATTGACTTCGCTAAGTGTATGTGAGAAATTGGCATTTACAAACTCACTACAAAGTATCATAATAGAAACAACTAAATTATATTTTGAATGTAACAATTATTACAAGACTTAATGTCATCACTTATGAAGGCCCTAATGTCAGAAACGAGGCAGATATAAGTATTCACAGAGGAATTTTGATTTGAAGTGTTTACCCTTGTAATTTTCCAAATGTAATTTTAACAAGTGAGAAAATGATAGTCGGTCTAGACCGACTATACGATATCCTATACCATGGTTTAGAGACCATATTTCTTCAGTCCAACTAACTGGATATAGAAAATAAGCATAAAGCAAATTTTAGTGGCATTGTTATTAATTTTTTTGACTGCGGATGTGAAAAATTTCATATCGGTTGCTATATTTTTATGGGAACTGGGTCGAAAAATGGACCGATACTGACCATATTTGGTAAAGTCACTTTTATTTTAAAAAATATATACAAACAAAATTTGAGAAAAATTTATGAAATATTTTTGTTTTTTGATAGATTTAAGTGAAAATCGGGAAGCAGCTTTATACGGGGGCTATGACAAAGACTTGGCATATGGGGTTTATTTTTGGACAAATGATAAATAGATTTAATAAACACACAGAAACCCAATTTGACCGAGAACTATATGATAATTTGGATCTTAACGCAATTTAAGTCGATCTCATAGGGGTCATTTGTATGGGGAATAGGCCTGAACATGGACCGAATTTCACCAATTTCAACAGTGTTCATTTTATGGCCGATTAAAGCTTATATGACAAATTTCATTAAAATATATTCATATTTGCGACCTGTAGTTTTATTACAAGGTTTACGTGGATGCACAGACGGACGGACGGATGGACGGACATCGCTAAATCGACTCAGAAAGTGATTCTGAGTTGATCGGCATAATAAAAGATGGGTCTAGGTCAAATATTTTTGGTAGTTACAAACAGCAGCACAATGTCATTATACCCAAACCACATAGTGGTATAAAAATGATTTGAATGACCACCCATGCAGTCTTAAAGCAAAAAAAATATGAAATTGGACTTGCACATACATTTTTAGATATACATAATTTTGCAAATTAATTACTGAGTAACACTTAAGCGTCATAAAACTCCATAACTTTAACAACAGCAATTGTGCACTAAAATTTATATGGGTTTGTACTCGCACAAATGACATCGGCGAAGGTTGAATTAGGTGATTATTTTTAAAATTATTTAAAAAAAAAACACAAATAATTTACTAGAAACAAGGCCGTAAAAAGAAAGTACGACAGGTTGTTGATACAGTGAAAATATCTTGTAAATACACAACAATATTATGCCGTGTTTATGCATTAGTACTACGAGTATAAATGACTCAATGGCTATTGACAAGATGTAAAAGATATGCATGACATTGCTTTCTCACTAATTAAAAAAATAAATATTAAACAAATATTTTACTTAATTTAAACAACTATACACATTCGAAAAAATTTTCGGAATCTGAATTGTTTTTAGAAAATTAGGAATATAATTATTTTATACGATTAGTTCAGAAATTATTTCATTATGAAGATTGGAACAATTTGTGGCGGGCAGATAAGAAAAAGTTCATATCTGATGTTATTTTTATATGGAGACTATGTCAAGAAATGAACCGCTGAAGACCATATTTAGTAGTCACTTACTATCTTAAAAACATATATAAACCCAATATAAAAAATGCAATGCAATATTTTTGTTCTTGATAGATTTAAGTGAAGATCGGGAATCAGATTTATATGGGGATATGATTAAAACAGGGTTTATTCTTGGACATCTTGTTCGTGGGTATAATAGACACATACACATCAAATTTTATCAATACATATAAATCATAATCTGAATTTAATAACCATTTTATTCGGTCTGATAGGGGTTATTTGTAGGTCCTAACATGTACCGGTCCATAAAAGCTTATATACTAATTTTCATCTGAATATATTAATATTTGCCACCTGTAGTTTAATTAAAAGATTGACATGGACACACGGCCTGGCGGACATCGCTAATTGACTCTGGAAGTCATATAATACTTAGGAGGTCTAAGTCAAAATTTCGGGTAGTTACAAAATCAGTATATTATACCCGCACCGTATAGTGCCATAGGGTAAAAAAAAACTAATTTTAACATTACACATTAATAACAAGTAAGAAAATTCTAGACCGACTATACGAAAGCCATTACAATGCATTTAGATAACTTATCTCTTAGGTCCAACTAATTGGATATAGAAAAGAAGCATAAACCAAATTTGGGTAGCATTGTCATTAACTTTTTTCATTTGAATATGAAAAAGTTCATATCGGATGGGGACTAGGTCGAAAAATGGACCGATCAGGACCATTTTGCAAAAACATATACAATCCAAATTTGATAAAAATTTGTGCAATATTTTTGTTTTTTTGATAGATTTAAGTGAAGATCGGGAAGCGGTTTTATATGGGGGCTACAACTAAGATCTACATAATAATTTGGATACTATGGCAATTTAAGTCGATTTCGTAGATGTCATTTGTCTGGTGACTCTGTTTGTGCATGCACCGATTTTCGCTGATTTCAAAAGCCTTCATGCTATGGCTGATAGAAGCTTACATACCAAATTTCATCAAAAGATGTTCACATTTGCGATCTGTAGTTTGATTACAAAATTTACGTGGACACACAGACGGACAGACGGACATCGCTAAATCAACTCAGAAAGTGATTCTGTCTCGATCGGTATAATGAAAGGTGGGTCTGGGTAAAATATATTTGGTAGTTACAAACATCAGCACAAAGTCATTATACCCTGACCACATAGTGGTATAGTGTATAAATATTATTCAATACTAATGTGGAGTTGACTGTCTAGGGCAAAGTTTAAAAAGTCAGAATTAGTGGTGGCTTAAGATTTTGAATAAATATATAAAAATTATATCATTGGAACTCGACAGTAATAATAGCTTTCCCATTTTTTTTTTTTTTTTTTAATTTCAGAAAGGAATTACTGGAACAAAAATCACAATTTAATGTACAACTTGAGAATGCGCATAAAAATGTGAATAACCTACAAACGAAAATCAGTGAAATGCAAATGAATATTGAAAAATTGGAACTAGAATTGTCTACAAAAACCTGGAACGTTGAAAGTATGTTGAAAATAAATTTCCAACAATAAAACCAAAAATCAAAATATTTGTATAACACTTATATAACATACAGGATTACAGGGTGAACTAAATGCAGCACACAAAGATGATGAGTATGTGCGGAAAAAACTCAAATTATTGGAAGATGAAAAAACCAATCTGCGGCATCGCTTCAGTGAAAATGAAGACGAATTGAAGATGAAATATGGTAAAATATTTGTAAAGTTAAATTTCATTTTTAATTTTTTTTTTTTTTTTTCTTTGTTTTCTGTTTTTTTTTTTCATTTTTCTCTAGATGACCTTGAAGTCCAATATAATGAATTGCAAGAGAAATATAAACAAAATCAAAGTTTGGCTAGTGAATTGAATACTCAACTACTAAAGGCACAAAAAGAGGCCGAAGAATGGCGCGACGGGGTGGAAAAAATAAAATCAGAATTGGAAGAACAAATCCGCATTTTGAAAAATGCCCTCGAAAATTCCGAAAATGAACGCAAAATTTGTGAAGATAAATGGCAGCGGGAATTTGAAATGTTAAGGACTCATAATATGGGTAAGGCAAAAAAAAATTATTGATTGTAAACCCGAGTAAAACTGTCAGATTTATACAAAAAAAGTACAAAGGCTCTAATTATGCAAATGCGAAAGCTAAATTTTAATATGGGAGAAGTACATTCCAATAATTCCAAAAACACAAATTTTTAATTTTAAAATTTGTATTACTTGAATTGGAATTTAAAGCTTAATAGTGGTCTTAAGACATTAGTTGATTTCATTAAAAAATTCCAAGGATTCGTGAAAAGTTTGACAGTTTTTTGTCTAGTGTGAATTTGAAGATTCGGTTAGTAGTTAAATTTGAGCTTAAACAAGTAAGAGCGTTGAATTCGGCTAAGCGAAATCTTTCATACGCGTTAATATCTAGATTTGTTCCACTATTTTTGACAAATTTAAACCAGGTATTTGAAAGTGAACAATTCGATAAATTTAATACTAATAGAGTTCTTTTCATACTTTTGGTCATATCTTGGCACAATGATGCCCGATTTACGCCATTTTAAATATACACCTACGTAAGATAATGCCAAACAATATTATCATAACTACACCCAGGTAAACGGTAAATGTTGCATGAGCGTGATATCAACAGACAGACAGACAAACGATCGGACATCGCTATATCGAAGTAATTATATTTTATGGGATCGCAAATTCATTTTTCGAGGCGTTACAAATGACAAACTGATCTCTACCCTTGGCACAGTGGTGTGGACGATATTAAAATTCTAAAACTTGGCAGTCTTGCAAATCATTGCACTAGCGTTAAATATACGAGCGTTGTGGCCTTTGGAAAAAAAAAATAATTTGAAGATCAATAATTGTTATATTATTCAATACAATCTCGATAAAACGTTTATCCGAAATTTGGATTAATAAGACAATTTGTCCAAACCTTCAAATTTTTTATCAGTTTCAGTGCGAAAGACAGAAAGAGTCGCAGCGAATAGATCTAGCAAAAACTGTGGTTCAGGAAGCAATTTACCCGCGCTTTATTTTGGTAAAAGAGAAATTTTTCGAATAATATTCAAATAACGTTTTATATTATTTCAAGCTTATCAACATGGATAATAAGCTAACAGTCGATTTTACGAATTTTGAGAAGAGCATGTCGAAAGATTATGATGCAGGAGCTTAAATATCAGTGCTAAAGTTTGACCCAAATCAGATATAGTTCTCGGGACGCGCATTAAGGTCAAAGTTTGGAAATGGGATTACCAGTGGAAAATTTACTTAAATATGAATAATTTTCCCCAAAATTATTGATATTAATGACTGCTTCTCAATTAAAGTGATTTAATAAATAGTAATTTGTAGTAAAATATCTTTCTAGCAAAAAAACAAAATATAAAATGGTAGAAAGGGCTCGCATAATATCACAAGTAGGCCGCAAGCCACTTGATTAAGAAATTCGAGCTCACATTTCGAAAGGCATTGAAATAAATTATTACAAAAATATTTATTTCTCCTTTTGAAATTTTTATAATTTTTGTTACTGTTATGCAATTCTATAGTATTCAGAAACAGTTTATAATGCCCAATTTTACTTTTAAAAAATTGTTGTTGAATAAATTTTAAAAAAATTACGATTGGACTATCAGATCCTTTTAAGATATAAGGGATTAAAAATTACAAATATTGTAGGTATATCTTTCATCATTGGGCGAGGGTGTCGTTTATATATCAGAGAATTTCGAGATTTTCAGCTTCGGACAATTTTTTTCGGTTTTTGCATTCTTTTCGCCATTACTAGATACCACATGACACAAGTCTTTAATCCTCTAAATAATGGAAGAATTTCACTAATATAAGTTGAGCCTCTTAAAGGTCACTAGCAGATTCCAGCCCTTGAAATTCGAGTGTAAATTCTAGGAAATTTTATTTTTTCACTAAATAAAGACCTTAAAGGTAAGCTAACCAATTATAGCCAATTCACATTATCAACACAAAAACAAACTAATTTTTATTACAAACACATTAACAAATTTTATAAACGCACACATATCATTGTATAATTTTATGTATGTGTTAGTAGCAATTTTAAATGCAATTTACGCAAAATAAAGGAAAATATTTAAAAATCTCTAAATCTGCAAATTGGCTAAAGAGAAATACCTTTCAAATAATATACGTTTGGTCAAAATCGGGATAAAACGCTAGAACAAAACATCAGTCACAAGAAATCGCCTAGCCTATTAATATTATAGATATATCAAATATTAAGATATTTTGATTCTATAATACCAAAATATCTAAATAATGGATATTTGTGAAAAAATTTTGATAAAACTTGTAGGTAATATTTAAATTGTTTTCAAACAATACTAGACCCCTGCTGCTCCGCAGCATTATATTATATTATACTAATTTTTATAATATAATACCAAAATTTGCCAAGAGAAGTTAACGTACAGTAATGCCAAAATATGCCAAGAGAAGTTAACGTACTGCAAAAGTAAAGTTGATTGTCCACGCATAACTTTCCTCAAACCCAACGAATTTAAGCAGTTAATAGCTCAAAAGAAGGAGCTTGATCCACTGAGTGTTCATGGAACTATGTCAACAGCCTACGTTAATTAGAACTCTAGTTATAGAGGTTCGAGAGAAGAAAAATATTGAAAAAAATCTTGAATGCAAAGTTTATTCATAAATTCTTTTAATATATAAGATTCTCCGTACCTAATTCTGTAATTTATAGAGCTATTAAGGACAACTATAAAAATCGATAGATATTTTCAACGTTAGGTTTTTATACCCTACTCACCTACTCTATTTGAAACGCATCACAAGGTTCATTTGCAACTCGATAACGTATATATGCATATATATATTCTTGATCCTCATAACAACTCGATAATAAATCATTTTCCTGGGAAGAATATCAATAATATTTGTCATCATTATTTCGAGCAAGTTGCTGTTGAAAATGGGGTAAGGCTAATTCCATAGTGACAGACATGACATTCAGTGATGTTTCTAATCCAATATTATACAGTAAAAGTTGTTCGTTGTTCATAAAAATATACAAAACAAGTAAGAAAGTTATAGTCGGTCTAGACCGACTATATGATACCCTATACCATGCGTTTAGAGACCCTATCTCTCAGACCCAACTAACTGGATATAGAAAATAAGCATAAACCAAATTTGAGTGGGATTTTTCTTAATTTTTTTGGCTGCAGATATGAAAAATTTTCATATCGGATGCTATATCTATATGGGGACTAGGCCCAAAAATGGACCGATCCTGACCATGTTTGGTAAGGTCTCTTGTATTTTGGAAAAATATGTACAAACAAAATTTGAGAAGAATCAGTGCAATATTTTTCTTTTTTGATAGATTTAAGTGAAGATCGGGAAGCAGCTCTATATGGGGACTATGACTAAGAGTTGTCCAGTAGGGATTTTTTTTGGACTACTGATTAATGGATGTAATATATACATACAAACCCAATTTGACTAAGATTTGTATGATAATTTGGATCTTATGGCAATATATGTTGATTTCATAGGGGTCATTTGTATGGGGGCTAGGTCTGAACATGGACCGATTCTCACCAATTTCAATAGCGTTCATCCCATGGCCGATGGAAGATCAAATACCAAATTTCGTCAAAATGTATTCATAATTGCGACCTGCAGTTTGATTACAAGCTTTACATGGACACACAGACGGACGGACGGACGGACGGACATCGTAAATTCGAATCAGATAGTGATTCTGATTCGATCGGTATAATTAAAGATGGGTGTAGGTCAAATATTTTTGGTTGTTACAAACAGCAGCACAAAGTCATTATACCCAAACCACATAGTGGTATAGGGTATAATTATGCAGACGGAACTGAACAATATATTTAGCATTAGAAAAAGTGAGAAAGTATTATTGTTATTAATAATTAGGGGCACTCGTGATAGACATGACAATAAACATACATCATTTTAATGCTCTGAAGTTATTTGCATGAAAAATAAGAAACAGTTGTTTATAGTTAATATAAGAGCTAGTTTAATAATAAAGCATAACTATAAAAAGCAAGAATTCTAAAATAAATTATAATAAAAAAAATTTTTTAATATGACAAAATTACTTAATTATACTTTTCCTTTCCTACTGGAAAAATTGGGGCTATATCTAACAAACTATTGTCATATTTCCATAGCCTTTTCTTTGAAATGACATCAATAAAAATTATTTAAATTAAAATTTTAAAATTAGACCTAAGGTTGACCTTTGCATGGAAGTATCGTAAATGAAATATCATTGTGCGATGATATGGCCTAAACTGTGGAGACACCTCTAAAAAATAGTATAAAATTTCAAATAAAAAATAGCTAAAAGTAATGAAAACTGTTTGCAACATTAACATGTACATATGGATATGCAACAGCGATGCATACACACATCTTAGTGTGCTTATTGTTTCTTTTTCTTTTCTTTTTTCAAGTGAACGGATGATTTAATAATAAAAGAAAGAGCTTAACAAGATGGTTATAATCTTCCTTAATAAGATGGTTATAATAATGTATTTAGAACACGGGTGGAGCGTATAAAAGTTTCTGCACAGCTGAGTTTAATACTCTTACTTGTTTTAATTAATTTGCTATAATAATTTTGCAGATATTGGGCAGTGTAATATTTTAGGAAATTTTGATCCAAATATGTAAAAAGGGTTAAAAATATTATATATATGCATAATTTTAAAAAATTACCTCTGAGTTGCAACTAAAACTTCTAAGTGAAAAATTAAATTATTTATTTTATAAAAAAAAAGTGAGTCATAATGATCCCAATAGTACTAAAGTGTTAATTTTAGAAATTATTGGCATTATATCATTATTTAGAATTGCAATATTACAAGTTCTTTTTTCGTATGTAACTGACCCTAATTCTAAGTCAGTCTTAACTTAACTATAATCCTAGGATATTTAACTAATACTCTGCTTGTTATCTGTTTTAGATCGGGAAGAATCTATTATGACCGACTGTGAGTGGCAAATGCGTCAAATGCAACGACAATGTAAAGATAAAGTGGACAAAGCTGAAGTCGGCCGTAAAGAATCAGTACAAAAGGTAGAACTTCTTGAGGAGGAATTAGAAGAACGATGCAAAGAAATTGATGACTTGAAAATCTATCAAGCTCAAGTCAACTCATTACGCAGTGTAGTCAGCGAACAAGAGTGCTCCATCAAGAGTCTTGTGAGTCAAATCGAACATCTTAAATGTGATCTGAAAACGGCCAACGATAACCTCGAACAACAAATTGAAGCTGTTAAGAAAATCAAATATCATTGTGATAATGCTCTCTATGATAAGGAGCGACAAATGATATATCGCATCGATGAAGTACGCAATGAAGCGGCCTGCTTCTGGGAAGATAAACTTTACACAGAGATGACAAGACTGAAGAATGAACTAGAATCCGTTTATGTAGATGAACGGCGAGAAGCTCTAGATAAACTCCAGGCCGAACATGTAGAAGAGCTTAAAGCTTTGACGAACCGTTATACCGACAATGAAGAAGAGCTACGGGCAGAGCTGCTCGAAACACAAGAAAGTTTGGAACGTAAAACCGAGGAATTTATCGCATTGCGTGAGAAGTCGGATAATGCTTTACTACAAACACGTATGCATTTGGATCGAGCAGATCGGGATTATCAAAAAGCTATGTGCCAAGAAGAAGAAAAGCGCGAAGCACTTAAATCATCTTTGCAAGCACAATTTGAAAATGACAAACTCGAAATGGAAGAAAAATTCCGAGAGCGTTTAGGTCATGTCAAGGAGGAATTTTCCAAGGAGCTACAAATTAATACACACGAATTAACACAAGAACATAAAAAAGATATTGCCAAGCTAAAAGCACAACTAACAGCTGCAAAAGATGAGGCGCTGCAGGCATTATCAGAAAAACATCGTAAGAAATTGGCCGATGTCGAGGAGAGAATTAAAGAAGTCGAATTACGTCACAAACATGATCTCAAAGACCTCAAGGCGGCCTACGATACTGAAAAGGCCGCTTTGGACAAACGGGACATTAGCAATGCTAATGAAATCGAACAGCTACACCGGAAATGTCGATGTCTCACCAACTTATTCGAAGAAATGCGTATGCGTTATGAGAGACGAGATCCTCGTGCCGAAGATTTACGAGAAATTTCTGAGCTACGTACTCGCTGTGAATCTCAGGAGCGTGATTTGTATTTACTGACAGATCGTTTACGTGAAATGCAAATTCAAATGAACGAAATGCAATCAAATGGCCTGATATGTAATGCCATGAACAATAAAAATAATAAAAAATCCAAACAAATTAAAAAGCCACCGCCAAAAACCATACCAACAAATTGCGATGTTATTTACGAAGAAAACGAGGAACGAGAATCGCCGCCTCCCACACAAAACTCACCGTTCAATACAAATGAGGAAAATGACGATGATCCCGACACTGATAGCACAGGTGAACAAGACAACAATGAAGATGATACTGTATCTAAGACAGATCACAAAGGAAATACCAAACTATTGATCAATGGCAACCAAGATGACAGTCATATGATTACGGCTGTTTAAAGTCTATAAGCGATTTAACAGAAGTGTACCTCTATGCTGTGTCTTTCATACTGTATATCTAAATGTACTAGATCGATCAGCTGCTTTTTCACACTACCATATTTCTGCGTATATTTTAATATATCTTTATAAATTTTTTGCTTTCTTTTTTTTTTTTTTGTAAAATATTTCTTTTTACGACGTACTCACTCATGTCTGTGCTGGCACATGAGTTTATTAATCTCTATAATTTTTCTTTTGCGTAATATATTTTTATCATTTTAAGATAAACATTTAAAATATTCACATTAATATTATTTCCTATAATTCGTTGACTAGTTTTAGATGGAACATTTGAACAAAGAAATTGTCTAAGAGATTTACATTTATTACAAAATTATTATAAATAATCGTCTAAATTTTTGTATTTTTAAAGAAAAAACCACAAAAATAAAGTAAAAACAAACTCGATCATTCTTTGTGTGTTCATGTGTGTTTTTTTTTTTATTACTCGTATTATGGCCCAATATTTGACCACACAATTCGAAAGAAATCAATTGATCATTTCACGCTTTACTGACACTTGGACATATTTTTTCATAACAGAAAAATATTTAAAAAAAAATTTACCTTTTTTTCTAAGAAAAAAAAACCATCATTGCATATAGTACCAGGGATTCTTGAGAAAACAGTGATATATGTATAGAATGTATTAAAATTAATGATTAATTTTAGCCACCTATATAACTCGCCTGTGATTTAAAAAAAACAGTCTAACAAATGTTTATGTACAGAACTTGTGTTATAATTATGTTTAATATATCATATTTGAATAACTTTAATAATGATGCTTAAAGATGATGCTTCATTCATTATTAATATTTAGACTGACAATTTATGGATGACGATAAATCAAATTCGACCAAAGAAAAATATTTATAAACATACACTAAGTTTCATCGATTACAAGAATCGATTGAAGCATACTATAGTTTTTAGGGTTTAAATTGATATTTAAACGTATTTACACTATGGTTCATCTGTATACAAACATCATATTTTAAAGTAGAAAAAATGCTATAAATTCCAAATACAGAAAAATATAATACAGGATATCGTGTGGTTGGTCTAGACCTACCACAATGTTCTTACTTGTTTTATTTGGCTTTATTACAACCGCCTATTGATTTAAGTTAAAAATGCGTGAGGTTACATTCTGTTGAACCAAAAAATTAATGAAGAATTTTATAATGGACTTTAACAAAGACAGTAAATTACCGTTATAATGTTTTTACATACGATTTTTTTTGTATTTAAATTATCATTTGAAAAATCAATTATTTTTCTGCACTCCCTGCTGCACTGCGCCAATAAAATGTTTTATATTATTAAATCGAAAAGTCGATTGCCGATAAGTTGATCGCCGATAACCGATTTTAAAGTTATGTTATTCATTTGAAAGTAAATACCAGTAAAGCTCGGGAACCAAAAAATTGCGACTCTATTTCAACCATATCACAGCAAACACGTTCTTCGAAAATGGGCTTTCTCAGTATTTTGCTTAAATTTAAAATTTCTTGGTAAATTTTAATTATACCCTATACTACTATGTGGTTTGGGTATAATGACTTTGTGCTGCTGTTTGTAACTACCAAAAATATTTGACCTAGACCCATCTTTTATTATACCGATCGAATCAGAATCACTATCTGATTCGATTTAACGATATCCGTCCGTCCGTCCGTCCGTCCGTCTGTGTGTCCATGTAAAGCTTGTAATCAAACTGCAGATCGCAAATATGAATATATTTTGACGCAATTTGGTATATAAGCTTTTGTCGCCCATGGGATGAACGCTATTGAAATTGGTGGTAATCGGTCCATGTTCAGACCTAGCCCCCATACAAATGGCCCCTATGAAATCGACTTAAATTGCCATACGATACAAATTATCATATAAATCTTATTCAAATTGGGTTTGTATGTGTTTATTACATCCATTAATCAGTAGTCCCAAAATGATATATATGGGACAACTCTTAGTCATAGGCCCCATATAGAACTGCTTCCCGATCTTCACTAAAATCTATCAAAAAACAAAAATATTGCACTGATTCTTCTCAAATTTTTTTTGTATATATTTTTGCAAAATACAAGAGACTTTACCAAACATGGTCAGGATCCGTCCATTTTTGGGCCTAGTCCCCATATAGATATAACATCCGATATGAACTTTTTCCTATCTGCAGCCGAAAAAATTAATAAAAATCCCACTCAAATTTGGTTTATGCTTATTTTCTATATCCAGTTAGTTGGGCCTGAGAGATAGGGTCTCTAAGCGCACGGTATAGGGTATCGTATAGTCGGTGTAGACCGACTATAATTTTCTTACTTGTTTTTAGTTGACTTTTTTGCTTTAAGAGATTTTAAAGTAAAATAAATTTTGTATGATTTTGTAACCTCTAAGCTATTAATGTTAGAAATATAAAGTCATTGAGTCGTTTAGAAATTAAAAAAAAAAATTTTAAAAAGGTCAAAATTCCCGAAAATTTCCTATTTAATAGAGCATAACTCCTGCCCACCAAAAGCCATCAAAAAAATTTTGCACTCTACTGCAATCCAAATCCTCTCCTACTATCTAATACCCCATTATATATCTGTCAGTTTCCGCCCGTGTGCACCAGAACAATTTTTCTGACCCAGGGTCACATATTTTGTGCAAAATTTTTGAATACAAAAGTTTTCCACTATGTGAGTAGGTTATGAGTTTGCCCTGATGTTTGTAACTACCAAAATTATTTGACCTAGAACCATCTTTTATTATACCGATCGACTCAGAAACACTTTCTGAGTCGATTTAGCGATGTCCGTCCGTCCGTCCCTCTGTGTGTCCATGTAAACCTTGTAATCAAACTACAGGTCGCAACTATGAATATAATTTAATGACGTTCGGTATATAAGCTTTCGTCGGCCATAGGACAAACGCTATTGAAATTGGTGAAATTCGGTCCATGTTCAGACCGAGTCCCTATACAAATGACCTCTATTCTATCGACATAAATTGTCATAAGATCCAAATTATCATATAGATCTTAGTCAAATTGGGTCTGTATGTGTTTATTGTATCCATTAATCAGTAGTCCAAAAATAATATCTATAGGACAATTCTTAGTCATAGGCCCCATATAAAGCTGCTTCCCGATCTTCACTTAAATCTATCAAAAAAAAACAAAAATATTGCACAAATTTTTCTCAAATTTGGTTTGTGTATATTTTCTAAAAATATAAGTAACTTTACCAAATATGGTCAGGATCCGTCCATTTTTCGACCTAGTCCACATATAAATATAGCACCCGATATGAACTTTTTCGTATCTGCAAAAAAAAAAAATTAATAACAATGGCACTCAAATATGGTTTATGCATATTTTCTATATCCAATTAGTTGGACCGAAGAGATAGGGTCTCTAAACCATGGTATAGGATATCGTATGGTCGGTCTAGACCGACTATAGTTTTCTTACTTGTTTACGCTTCAAAAATTGGTAATAAAAGATAAAAAATTGTATTTTACTTAATTGCAAGAAAGAGTATTTATAATAATGTTTTCACCATTATTATTCATTACAGTTTGAACATCGGCTAAATACTGTTATAGAGATCTCGCTGATATATATTTTCAACACAAAGATGTAAACATATAATTTTGCACATACTGAGCAACCATTTCTAATAATTGTAACCTACAAGAAATTGAAGTACACAAAGAAAAAAATACAACTTTGGCATCAAATTTGAAAAAACAAATGTCACGACTGGTTATTAAAGGAACTTATTTTTGAGAGTTCATTTAAAACTGCCAACGAAAGGGGAAAAAAGGCTCGACCAACAAAACTAATTGATGGATGTAGTGAAAGATATTGAAGGCGCAAGCTGGAGAATACCAATGAAGAATTTTCTCAAAGAATTATTAAGGATTCAGTTGTGAACCGAATTCAACTAACAAAAAATAAGAAATATAAAATTGAAATAATTTAAAAAATAATAGAAGCCCAAAGGCGTAGAAAGATTGCAGATAAGAAATTTACTGATGCATTTGAAGTTGGCCAAAAATCAATATAAGGAATTGCGGAAGCGAACCAATGAAAAGAATTGTGAGATTTTTCAAAGTATTGAGATTTAGTTTCTTACCTTCACAATCTGCTGTAAGAGTCACTACAAGTTCAGCAGAAATAAAATTGCAAGATCTCCTGAACATATTGCAGAACGATTGCTAAATACGCTTGATACTGATCATTTAAAAAAAAATGGAAATGGCAGCCTTACTTTAATTTCTAAATGAGGATGTGATGGATCCTCTGGTCAGAAACAATACAAGCAATTTAATGCCGAAAATTCATCAGATGCTAATTTATTTATGGTATATTTCATTCCATTGCGCTTAACAAAAATTTATAGCGGCTGTGAGCCGTCAACTAGTAGAGAAACAGAAATTGATGTATGGAAAAATGAAATTCCTTCTTCGACAAAGTATTGCAGACCAATAAAACTTGCATTCAAAAAGGTCATAACTGAAGAAGTTCAAAATATAGAAGATCAAATTAAATAACTTCACCAGCAATATTTAAATTTGATGACAAAGGCATTGAAGTAAATTTTAAAATGTGTCTCACAATGATTGATGGCAAAGCAGCACAAGCACCACAAGACGATAGTTTTAAGGAAGCCTAAGAATTTGGAATGTCCCCTCTTCATGATAGAATACGTTTTATGGAGCATATTCTATAATTGGGTTATGACTTGGAGTTTGGTCCGTTAGTGAAACAGTGAGAAAAAAACAAAGAAAATGAAAAAAAGAAAGCAAAAAAAAAAACAAATTCAAGAAAATTATCTACAGCTAGGCCTCATAATCGACCAACCAAAAACAAGGAGAAGGAAACTCAAATGATGGAAATACTGCAAGGAGATTTTTTCCGATCCAGAAACTGTAGCATCTGGCACAGGTGTAGATCATGAATTAATAAGACGATTCAAAATCATATTACAAGTTCTAGCAAGCAGCAGAAAGATAAATGTGCAAAAAAATTTGGAGAGTACGCCAATACAGCTATACTTTATAACGAAACATACTCTTGGAGATTTATGCCATCTATAGTTCATAACATTTTGTACCACGGGGAACAAATAATTCATAAGAATATGGTACGAATAGGAGATCTATCAGAAGAAGAGCAAGAAAAAAGGAACAAAGACTACAGAGTCTTTCGCGAGCATAACACAAGAAAAATGTCCAGATGTTGCACTAATGATGACTTTATCACTTTGACTCCATATGTGTCCAAGATTCGACAGAAATGGAAAACTATCTCCATTGAATTAGACGAAGAAGCTAAACAATTTTTAGAAGATGAAAATCAAGGCTATTTAGAAGAAATATTTACTAAAATTGTTTTATTTACAGTAGTTTTTCGGTACAATAACAATCAGTTTTAGTCTTTTTTATATAGTTCACAATTTCTCTTGATTCAAAAATTTATGTATTTTATAAATTTACAATAAAAATTGATATAGGAATATCTAAAAAGACAATAAAAAAAAATTTGTAACTAAAGTAAAAACATACGACTTTTTCATTGAAACTTCTCTATCTTGAACCAATCTCAGGTAACTTTCACGTTCGCTGCTTAATAAATTAAATTTTAACTCGGGCTCCTTCAAAAAAAGCCACCCTTTCGCCCTTGTGAGCGTTAGGACTGAAAAGATTAGGGGTTCCAAAGTTTGGCATTTTCTGACAAAATTTAACTTACAAAATTTTTAAAAAGTATTAGTTGTAAAATTAACTGAATAAATAAGACATTATATAAAAAAAAACTTTTTTAACCTTTTAACACTTCACTTTTGTACTTAAATTCAACTAAAAATGAAAATGTATTTTAAACCCTCCAAATCATTTTTTTTATTATCGGTCGATATTTACGTTTTATAGCAAGAATTTAAGGCTAAAGTTCCACCTACCAAAAAAAAAAAAAAAAACAAAACGCATACCAAAATTCCAATCCAATCAAAAGTCTGAGTTTTTTCTTTAAATAGCGACGTAACTTATATGTTTATTAAATTAATTTGCAGCACTATCGACGTATGTCAACCTACGTTTGATAGCCAATTTTGCAATAATTTATATCAAATTGATAATTTTTATAAAATTAAAAAACTTTCCGATACTTATGATTAAACAAAATGAACGGCACCAAAAAGAGTGAGCTCTAAACAAACTTAATATGCATAAAATATAATAATAAGGAAACCATTAAACCTAGAGTTTTGTTTTGTTTTGTGTTTTTTTTTTATTTAGTTGAAATTATATCAAAGCTAACAAAAAAAAAATACATTTTACAGTTCTAATCGTCCAAAATTTTTCCACTGGGCTAACGTCGCAACAATTTACAGGATTTGCCTCCCTTGTATCATTCAAGAGCTTTCTTACCGTAGCGACTGGATATCAAATCGGGCCAAAAATATGTTGACATATTATGTTGGCTTATGAAATAAAATAGTGTTTTTTGGCAAAAACTTCTTAATTTAAATTTTTGTATTTATAGAGCCCGTTGCAACAAATGACTTGCTCCTTTTGCCGGAATTGTATTGCTTGTCATACCATTAACTTTTTTTGGAAAACTCGCCTGCTTTTGGATTCCGCAACACTAAACTATTAATCCGTAAGTTGCGTATCGTCGTCCATCATACAGCAGAAATATTTTTCTATGAAAAATAATTTCAATTTCCGTGTTATATTTTTGGCCTCTTAATTTTTTGCAGCGTTCCTGTTTGGAACTGTTTGTATGTATGTTTTTAAGCCTGCACTAGTTTCAACAAGTAATCGGGTTGATTTTCTACCGGATGTGTTGGTACTTCTTTTCATTATGCTTCCTATTTTCTTTGGCCTTAAAGACATCATGTGGACCTTTCTTTATTCCCTAACATAGTTTCTAATAAATATTCTGATGACAGATCTATGCTTCTTTTGACATTTTTTTGTAGTACCAAGTTGGATTTTATTATAAATATTTAATAATTTTAGACCCTATCTCATAGGCCCAACTAACTGGACATAGAAAATAAGCATAAACCAAATTTGAGTGGGATTTTTATTAATTTTTTTGGCTGCAGATATGAAAAAGTTCATATAGGATGCTATATATATATGGGGACTAGGCCCAAAAATGGACTGATCTTGACTATGTTTGGTAAAGTCTCTTGTATTTTGCAAAAATATATACAAACAAAATTTGAGAAGAATCAGTGCAATATTTTGTTTTTTGATAGATTTAAGTGAAGATCGGGAAGCAGCTCTATCTGGGGCCTATGACTAAGAGTTGTCCCATAGGGACCATTTTTGGACTACTCATTAATGGATGTAATAAACGCATACAAACCCAATTTGACTAAGATCTATATGACAATTTGGATCTTATGGCAATTTATGTCGATTTCATAGGGGTCATATGTATGGGGCCTAGGTCTGAACATGGACCGATTCTCACCAATTTCATCCTAAGGCCGATAAAAGCTCATATACCAAATTTCATCAAAATATATTCATATTTGCGACCTGCAGTTTGATTACAAGCGTTACATGGACACACAGACGGACGGACGGACGGACGGGCGGACGGTCGGACATCGTTAAATCGAATCAGATAGTGATTCTGATTCGATCGGTATAATAAAATATGGGTCTAGGTCAAATATTTTTGGTACTTACAAACAGCATCACAAAGTCATTATACCCAAACCACATAGTGGTATAGGGTATAAAAATCAATCAACCAACGCGGACAATACAGACACTATAACTTGCTGGTATCTTCTTAAGTAAACCCTCATGATGACGTCTAAAACAGTACTAGGATACAAGAAACCCCAGTCGAAAGAAAACATAAAAACAAACACATAACCCAGTACCACCAAATACATACAGAGATTCGATTAAAAATCCGCAGGGCGAAACCAGAATGCATCAACAAGAAATGCGAAGAAATTGAAAGGCTGCAAAGGCTTCATGATGATTTCAGTCTCCACATGAAATTTAAAGAAGCAGCTTGAATGCACAGTATGCTTCCTCTATCCTTTCTGAAAAACAATAACATCGAAATTGTCTTCAGAGTCGATGACAAGAAAGACTATAACAAAATTATTCAAAGACAGTTCCAGATCCGAAATGGGACCGAAGATATTAATAGGGTTGCCGATAGAGGAGGCTGAAGTGGAAAAAGTCATCAAAACTGCAAAATACAATAAATCTCCAGGCCCAGTGAACTACCATCTGAACTTCTTAGACTAGTCGACGAATCAAACATAAAAATAATAAATAGTAACACTATATAACAGAATTTATGACTCAGTTGAATATCTGGATTCATACCTCTCCAAAAAAAATTGCAACGCAATGAAATGCAATGAATACAGACTTATAAGTCTTAAAAGCCACACGCTCAAACTGTTCCTTAGAATCTTCAGGAAATGCGAGGCTTCTGTGTCCATGTTCTAGAACAAAATTGCAAAAAGATCTGTTTCTTTGCTTTATTGATTATGAAAAGGCCTTCGATACTGTGCAACACGATAAGCTCATTGACATCCTTCAATCCATGGAAACCTGTACTGGCACCGAACAGCAGAAGTAAAAGTTGAACAGTCAGTTAAAAAACAAACTAAAATACGCAGAGGAGTTAGACAAACGTGTGTCCTCTCCCCTTTAATGTTCAACATTTACTCAACACGCAAAATTCAGGAAGTCCATGAACGTAGATGTCAAAGTAAACGGAGTATGATAAATAACACCAGATACGCCAATGCTACACTTCTGTCAGATTCAATAGAGGGTTTTCAGCAATTACTCGATGCCTTAATCCGCTGCAGCAACAGTTATCGTCTAAAAATAAACGTACAAAAAACAAAATACATGATTGTTAGCAGAAAAACACATACCGAAACACCATAATAATATGCCAGAATTCACTTTTATAACGAGTAAAAAAGACCAAATGTCTTGGCTATTGGATCAATGAAGACTGGATCAAACCATGGAAATAACATGCAGAGTAGAAATGGCTAGATCAGCCTTCGGAAAATATAAGAAAATAATCGCGAATTCAATACAGACCTGAATATGCGTTTTGTAAAGTGCTAAGTGTTACCCGCTCAACTATATGCAATGGATATATGGACAATAAAGATCACCGACATGAACAAACTAGAAGCATTCGAAATGTGGATATAGGGATAACAGGGATAAACTTACTGTAACTTTCAGCAACATTATTCGCTATATCTTTGGATTAAGAAAATTTGATCATGTATCTCAATTCTCGTGTCATGTCTTGCATATATCATTTGACAACTATATTAAATTCAAGAACATTATATTTCTACATAAAATTATTATAACAAAGGCTCCAAAATATCTTTTTGAACGATTAAAGTTCGCAAGATCTTCCAGAGGGAATCGAATAATTCAATTTAAATACCGGGACCATGCCTCTGAATGTCAATTTTTTTTTCTAACTATTCGTCTCTGGAATCAGCTTAATAATGTCATGCAAAATACAAGCAACGCAATAGGGTTTAGAAAATTACTCTACCAATACTTTAATTGATTTTATTTGATTTTTTTTTTTTTAAGTTTTTAAATTGTAATTTATAATATTTTAAATTAAGATTAAGAGTAACTGATATTAAATATATAGTGAATAACTTATCTGATTCCATTACTGTAATTTATAAGATACTGTGTCTTGTTGTAATGGAAAATCGCATTTAATAAATAAATACAAATACAAATACAAATAAATACAAATACAAATACCGTCGAATTTTAAAAATACCTTGGACGGACCATATCACCAATTCTGAGGTGCTTCGAAGATTGAATCGTGAACGTGAACACCTGAGTATCATTAAACGCAGGAAAACATCATATCTCGGACATATCATGAGGAGCGATATATATGAACTACTGCAACTTATCATACAATAGAAGGACGGTGCGGTATAGGCAGGAAACAAGCATCATGGCTACGAAATATACGACAGTGGACTAGTATCCGAACGCCGGAATGCTACTAAACTGAGCCAGAGACAGAGATTTGTTCGCCGAAATATTAATAATATATATTTAAAAAAAAAAGATAGATATACATATGGAAATATTAATAAGAATATGCATAACAATAAAAATATGGTCGTCAACATCCGACATCGGATAGACAGGTCAAGAAGCAGAAGAATGAATGCTTACTAAAATAAGTTAAGAGAAAAAACGTGTGTTACAATTTTTTCGATCTCCATCCTTATATTCAAGGGAGTTATTTCATATTTCCGAACTAGCGATCAGTCCATCCTTTAAAGCTGAAATTTAAATAACTGTGACTAGCGCATTATTGCTTTTAAAATGCCTGTAGTGGTAAGAATAGTTACTTTCTTTTCCATAATACAGGATAATTTTTAATCAGCTGCTGTGCATTTTTCAATCATGTTCAACTAATAAACTGAAACAAAAAACATGTTTTAAATTTATGGCCTATATTCCCATACCTACCTCTTTCAAAGCAATTTCAATTTTATTAAAAGCATGTTATAACATTAGTATATATTTAGTCATTCATTTAATAAATATTTTTTAATTTAAATCATAAAAGTTTAGTCCAATATTTATTTGTATATGAGTAAGAGCCCCTTATTGTACTGGCACGGCTGTTTGTATCTGTGTGCTAAAACAATTGTAGTCGGTTTTGTATTGTGGTCAAACCAACATTGAACAATAGAATCCATTTTATTCATTTAACTGTTAAATTAGATTTTGATATTTTCACATCGACAGTACCAAAATTTCCAATTCTTCTAATAGATTTCGAACATAAAAATAAATGATATTTTATTGCCTTATGATTGTATGCACTATCGATGGCATCTGAAAACGAGCATGCAAATACAGTAAAGGACAAAATAGTTTGGCTATGTCTATCTAAGAATACTCAAGCATAACATCTATTAGATTCAAAAATATATTCGATCGCTAAATTTTTTTCATACTTTTGATCTTAAAATAAGTGAATAGATTTCGTTATATTTACTCAGTTTGCAGTTTTAGCACATATGTCGGCCCTTTATTGGGTTAAAAGGAGATTCAAAAGTTATTTTAACTCTAACGATTATTTTTATAACTGTATTTAAAGTTTGTATTATTTTTTTTATATATAAAAATTAAGTAGGGTCACTTATTTTTTGCAAAAATATATAACAACCAAATTTGAGAAAAACCTGTGCAATATTTTAGGTTTTTGATAGGTTTAAGTGAAGATCGGGAAGCAGCTCTATATGGGGCCTATGACTAAGAGTTGGACTACTCACTAATGGATGTAATAAAGACATACAAACCCAATTTGACTAAGATCTATACAACAATTTGGATCTCATGGCAATTTTTGTCGAATTAATAGGGGTCATTTGTATGGGAGCTAGGTCTGAACATGGATCTATTCTCACCAATTTCAACAGCGTTCATCCCATGGCCGATGGAAGCTTATATACCAAACTTCATCAAAATATATTCATATTTGCGACCTGTAGTTTGATTACAAAGTTTACGTGGACACACAGGCGGACGGACGGACATCGTATAATAAAAAATTTATCTAGGTCAAATATTTTTGGTAGTTACAAATATCAGCACAAAGTCATTATACCCAAACCACAAGGTGGTATAGGGTATAATTAAAAATCTGTAAACCTGCAAAACGGGTAAAAAGAAATACCTTTCAAATAATATACGCTTGGTCAAAATCGGGAAAAAACGGTAGAACAAAACAGCAGTGAGACTACAGAATATTTTCAGTCGTCGACAAAATTTTTGAGAAAGTTATGTTTGAACAATTATCCAATTACCTCAGAAAAGGCGCTGGTACAGATGAAGCTGTAATAAATGTGGTGGATTATGACTGTAATATGCTTAATATTGGATACAAGAGGGTTGCAGGAGTGTTGTTCGATTTATCAAAAGCATTCGACTTGGTGGATCATGATATATTAGTGAAGAAGCTCGATTTTATTGGCCTTTCTCGAAATACCTTACGACTATTTAAGGATTATTTTATGAATAGAAAACAATTTGTTCAAGTTGATGAATCAAAAAGCAATATGCGTAATGTGTTGTGTGGAGTACCCCAAGGGCTGGATCTGGGACCGTTGTTATTTAAAATCTATATAAATGATCAGAAAATGATAAAGTTTAACGGAAAATTGTTTATGGTCGCTGACAATATTTGTCTTGTATACAACTACAAACATGAAAAAGTCCTTTAGACGCAAATTGAATATGACGCTACGATTTTGTCAAAATTTCTTAGGCTGAATAAATTAATCCCAAATTCAAATAAAAAAAATTTATAAGATCTAAACCGTATGTCTTGAGATATGTTGGGGTGATGAAGGTGCACATTGATGGAAATCTTATAGATGAATCGGAAAGTGTGAAATACTTTGGTATAAATCTAAATCATAATTTAATGGAAGAAAATCATATGAATATTTTAAAATCCAAAATTTCGCCTGGAATTGGTATCCTATATAAATTGAAAAATAAACTTAATGCTTATACTAAAATGCTGATTTAAAACTCCTTAACTCACTTTCATTCATCATATCTTCCAATAAGTTATGGTGGAAGTTATGGTGGAAGATGTAGAACAGCTATGAAATCACTGCATCAGCAAAAAATAAAAAATAAAAAATAGTACAATTGATTTTATTTTAATATTTTGCAAAAAAAAATATTTCCAATAAAAGGTTTATATAAACAACAACTATTGGTATACGTTTTTAAATGCATACAAATTAATCAAAAAATATCATATACTCATCGAATCAGTAGACAGGTGATGAATTCAAGGGTGGTAGGAAGCCGACTTGAGGTAACTAACCAACGTGTCACTTTTTCGGGACCAAGCGAGTATAATCAATTACTTGACAGGTTAAAAAACATAGTTGTTTTATCCACTTTTAAGACTAATCTCAAAGAATATTTATTAGAAAATGCTGAAATACTTCTTGCATCCTAAATAAATTTTGAAAAATTATTACTTTTTCATCTTCTATAATTATATAATTTTTGTACAAGGTTAGTACGTTGTTTACTATTTATTAGCCTTTATAAAGCCATTTTTGGCGCTGGGGCAAAAAAAATAAATTGAATCTGTAAATAAATACGTTGAAATAAAAACAAATATATAAGAATGGAACCATGACTTTTCTAATTTTATCCAGTGCATGTTAAGCCATGTTACTGGTATCTATGTAACTTTTTCTGTTAATGATAAAATTTTCTAAAGTACTTGTAAAGAAAAAGTTCTAAAGCGTCATTTGAAACATATGAAACGGTTCTACCGGTTTTTATCATAGTGTACCAATCATTTCGCGAAAAAACATTCTCAATCTTTTTTGCAGGGAACAACAAGTACGGCATCTATTTTTGGGCTTAAAATGCAATTTAAAGAGGAAAAAAGCTTGTATTAATATTTTTCTTTCACTGGCACTATATTTTCTCTTCACATTGCCCAATGGGGAGTTTGTACATTGGACTTTATCTTGCAAACTTACTGTTATTCTTCGAAGCCTTCTTTTTATTTTTCAACTTTAAAACCTCTCTTAAACAAATATTTTTTCCTAGTCGCATTTTTCACCTGTAATGAAAACGAAAAAGCAAAGCTTGTTATAGTCGATTTTATTAAGTTGCCTCACTTAAATCAGTTTTATAATTTGTTAAATATTTTAAGTGATAAACGGAAATATTTTTTTTTTTATAGAAAATGAAGGCATTTTAGATTGACTATGTTTATGTGATTGTTAATAAGAAAAATATGTAGTACATTTAAATACTTAAGAATCTATAATATTAATAGGCTAGGTTTTTTTTTTGTTACCGATGTAAGTTTCACAGTTTTACCCCGATTTTGACAAAAAAATTATCATTTGAAAGGTGTTTCTTTTTAGCTGTTACCCAGATTTACAGATTTTCATCGTCTGGAATATTTTTTTGAAGTTCCGGTCGTTTAAAGTTGCTATTAACACATACATAAAATTATACAATGCTATGTGTGTGTTTATTAAACTTGTCAATGTGTTGGGTTTGTTTTCTTCATTTAAAACAAGTAAGAAAATTATAGTCGGTCTAGACCGACTATACGATACCCTATACCATGCGTTTAGAGACCCTATCTCTCAGGCCCAACTAACTGGATATAGAAAATAAGCATAAACCAAATTTGGGTGGGATTTTTATTAATTTTTTCGGCTGCAGATATGAAAAAGTTCATATCGGATGCTATATCTATATGGGGACTACGCCCAAAAATGGACCGATCCTGACCATATTTGGTAAAGTCAATTATACTTTGAAAAAATATATACAAACAAAATTTGAGAAGAATCAGTGCAATATTTTCGTTTTTTGATAGATTTAAGTGAAGATCGGGAAGCAGCTCTATATGGGGCCTATGACTAAGAGTTGTCCAATAGGGATCATTTTTGGACTACTAATTAATGGATGTAATATATACATACAAACCCAATTTGACTAAGATTTGTATGATAATTTGGATCTTATGGCAACATATGTTGATTTCATAGGGGTCATTTGTATGGGGGCTAGGTCTGAACATGGACCGATTCTCACTAATTTCAATAACGTTCATACCGTGGCCGACAAAAGATCAAATACCAAATTTCGTCAAAATATATTCATATTTGCGACCTGCAGTTTGATTACAAGCTTTACATGGACACACAGACGGACGGACGGATGGACGGACGGACGGACATCGTTAAATCGAATCAGATAGTGATTCTGATTCGATCGGTATAATTAAAGATGGGTGTAGGTCAAATATTTTTGGTTGTTACAAACAGCAGCACAAAGTCATTATACCCAAACCACATAGTGGTATAGGGTATAATGAGTTGAATTGTGAAGCATACCCTAAAGGCATACCCTAAAGGCATGCTTCACAATTCAACTTATTAAATGAAAAAATAAAATCTCCAAGTATTTGGACTTGAATTTCGAGTGCTGGAATCTGCTAGTTACAATAAATATTCTTATTGCCATAATAAATTTTTCTGGTGGCATCCGATCTTCAAATTGTTTTTATGTGTATTTATAACAAAACAAAATTTTACCAAAGTCAATGTGCATTTAATATAATTATACCCTATACCACTATGTGGTTTGGGTATAATGACTTTGTGCTGCTGTCTGTAACTACCAAAAATATTTGACCTAGACCCATCTTTTATTATACCGATCGACTAAGAATCACTTTCTGATTCGATTTAACGATGTCCGTCCGTCCGTCCGTCCGTCCGTCTGTGTGTCCATGTAAAGCTTGTAATCAAACTGCAGGTCGCAAATATTAATATATTTTGATGAAATTCGGTATGTAAGCTTTTGTCGGCCATAGGACGAACGCTATTGATATTGGTGAGAATTGGTCCATGTTCAGACCTAGCCCCCATACAAATGACACCTATGAAATCGACTTAAATTGCCATAAGATCCAAATTATCATATAAATCTTAGTCAAATTGGGTTCGTATGTGTTTATTATATCCATTAATCAGTAGTCCAAAAATGATCCATATGGGGCAACTCTAAGTCGTAGGCCCCATATAGAGCTGCTTCCCGATCTTCACTTAAATCTATCAAAAAACAAAAATATTGCACTGATTCTTCTCAAATTTTGTTTGTATATATTTTTGCAAAATACAAGAGACCTTACCAAATATGGTATGGATCGGTCGCTTTTTTGGGCCTGGTCCCCCTATAGATATAGCATCCGATATGAACTTTTTCATATCTGCAGATAAAAATCCCACTCAAATTTGGTTTATGCTTATTTTCTATATCCAGTTAGTTGGGCCTGAGAGATAGGGTCTCCAAACGCATGGTATAATTTAGAAAAGTTTGAAATGCCATTAGCATTCAAGGGAAGCATTTTAAATTCGTTTAGATTATTAGTAAAGGGTGATTTTTTAGCTATTATCTTTTTGGCAACACTGGTTTAAACAGCTGACGCACGTTTCGTGTTTTGTTTCATTGTCAAACATCTTCAGTTTGGTCTATAATTTAACCATGAATCGTCTTACAAACGAACAACGCTTGCTAGTTATTGAATTTTATTATAAAAATGCGTGCTCTGTTAAGAAAGTTCATCGCGCGCTTCTTCCATTTTATGGTCAGTTTAATCGACCCACTGAAGCGGCTATTCGGGCTATTGTGACTAAATTTCGCACCAAATTTACATTGTTGGACATTAAACCACCAACACGCTTACGTAGAGTGCGAACTGAAGAAAATGTCGCAGCTGTATCGGCCGGTGTTAATGATGACCATCAATTATCGATTCGTCGCCGTTCGCAGCAATTGGGCCTCTGTTACTCAACAACGTGGAAAATTTTGCGGAAGGATTTAGGTGTGAAGCCTTTCAAAATACAGCTGGTTCAAGAATTGAAGCCGAACGACCTACCGCAACGTAGAATTTTTGGAAAGTTGGCCGAAGGTCCACTTTTTTACCGCAAAATTGTGTTCAGCGACGAAGCTCATTTTTGGCTCAATGGGTATGTAAATAAGCAGAATTGTCGATTTTGGAGTGAATATCAGCCAGAAGCATTGGAAGAGCTACCAATGAATCCAGAAAAAGTCACAGTTTGGTGCGGTTTATGGGCTGGTGGCATCATTGGACCGTACTTCTTCAAAGATGATGCGAATCGTAACGTAACTGTGAATGGTGAGCGCTACCGAGAGATGATATCCAACTTTTTTTTGCCCAAAATGCAAGAGCTTGACTTGCATGACATGTGGATTCAACAAGACGGTGCCACATGCCACACAGCACGCGCAACAATGGACTTATTGAGAGGCGAGTTCGGTGAACATTTTATATCACGTTCGGGACCGGTCAATTGGCCGCCTAGATCGTGCGATTTAACGCCTTTAGACTATTTTTTGTGGGGCTATGTTAAAGCTCATGTCTATACAGACAATGCCGCTTCAATTGAAGCGTTGGAAGACAACATTGAAGCATTTATTCGTGAGATACCGGCCGAAATGTTGGAAAGAGTATGCCAAAATTGGACTAAGCGGATGGACCATTTGAGGCGCAGTCACGGTCAACATTTGCATGAAATAATCTTCAAACATTAAATTATATGGATCGTACTATCGATTCAAATAAAGATTTCATGCATTTTTCTGAATTTTATGTGTTTTTTTTTTTTTTTTTTTTTTTATTGGAAAACTTTCCTATAGCTCCTAAAAAATTACCCTTTATAATCCACCACGTATTTCACTATTGACACTACAACTTTGATTTGTTGTACTTTTGAAGTGCACCTATGCAAATCATCATAGCTGTAGTAAAAATATCAAAAAGCTCATTAATGCTAAATAAATCGTTGTTTGTTTTCAGCTGGTTAGCATATGTGGCTTTGCTGTTATTATTGATGTTATTGTTACAATTTGTGTTGTTACTTAAATTTGTGAAATCAACCTTTGATTGAAATGAAATATTTTGTTGTTGCCTGCTGTTGTTATGCCTCTTGGAAGTTACTCTTGTTCCAGTTTCCAAATAGAGAGAACGTAACGGACAGTTGATGTCGTTTGAAGAGTGATCAGTTCTCTCTTTTTCATGTTTTTTGCAATTAAAGCATGTAAAAACAGCTGGTCTTTTTTCATTTGTGTTAAACGGACACACACTTATATAAAGTTGTTCTGCACATATCATACATGCAACACTTCGATGGCAATGTTCACCGCCATGGCCATAAATTAAGCAGTTCCAGCATTGAGTTGGTTTATTTCTGGTTCTAGATTTGTATTTTTTCCAAGAAATTATGATATTGGAAATTTTCCTTATATTTTTTAAGGCAGTTGGATTAAAATTTTTATGAACAGATTGAACTTTGCAAACAGCATTGTTGTTCGAACTGAATTTGGTGACTATTTCAGCCACGAAAGAAGGGGATAGGTTGTAGTCTTTTAACTCTTCGGTGATTCCTCAGACTTTATGCGGGGTAAACCGTGTAAAACGGTTGTATAAACTATTACTTATCTTTGGAGCCATATGAATGAAACTCCATTTTACTCTCTTTAAGAATTTGCTTGTAGCATTCGTACAATTCTTTACTTGGAGCAAAACTTTTGCTACCAATTGAAGTACGTTTGAAAATACATTCTTTACCAAGTAGTTTTCGTATTTCTGCAAATGAGGCGTTGGCTTCTACAACTATAGGTGGAGGTTTGTGTTATTTAATATCGTTAATATTTGATGCATTGAGGCCAGCAAGCAGACTAAATCTGTTGCTGGAAGTTGACGCGATGTTCGGGTTAACAAAACCTGGAGGAAGTTTTGTCATCTTCTTGTTCGCAAGGAGCTTTCTTTTAGATGAAGATTTGGCTTCTCGGGCCATCGCTAAATTTTTGTTCCTGTTTTAAGCTGAATTGACTACCACGTGAGTTCAAATGAGATCAATAATAGGCAATTGCAAAAACAAAAATATATACTTGTTTTCAATTTTAAACAACATATCTTAAGAAACACAACAATCACACTGAAAAATTTTATATTTTCAAGAGGTTTTTCAAAAATTCTTTCATATCTCGTGACTCCTTTAACCGATTTTGATGATTTTAAAAAGCAACTCCTATGGGATGTTATTAAACGATTCTATACAAAAACGAAGCGTCTAGCCTAGATATTGACGGCGTGATCGTGATTTCCACAGACAGACGGACAGACGGTCATCGCTAAATCAACTTCCATTGTTATAATGATCTAGAAAATATATGTTTTGGGGTCTCCGGAATTTACTTCGATGCGTTAAAAACGGAATGACAAACATATATATACCCTCTGCTACTGAGGTGTAGAGGGTATAAAAATATCGGGTTTTTCGTGACGGGTATTAAAAAAAAGTAAATAATAGGTATAATTCAAATACGAGCTTACGTTATGTGAATCATTAAAAAAACTTCAATATCAATTAACTGATTTTGTTCTACTTTTTTCTCGATTTATTCATAGATATTTTTGCCCTATAGCTTTCTGAAAATTTGAGTGGTGTTCCTCCAATAAATACAGTATTTTACAATGAATACAGTAATTTGCAGTATATTAACTTTATATTTGAAAGGGTACCAATTACAGTTATGACCTATGAAATTTCAACAAAAAGGGAAATGGAGAATCATGTTGATTACGTCCATTTGGCGGCTATGGCTACAAAAATTGGAAAAGGTATAAAATAAAATTCATTCGTTGCTGTTATGTCTTTCACTGTATTTATGCATTTATATATGTTTGTAGGCATGTATGTATGAATATATCCTAATGTTCAAACACATTTGTATCAATCTCTTCTAATGTGTTTGTTGTCATATGTATGCAAATATATTCAAGTGCTTTAAAGTTAAAAGCCAAATTTGATATAAAAAAAAAAAAAATATATAATAAAATTTATTGCATATGACATTTTCATGTCAACATTTCAGCAAAAAATAAAACTAAAATGCATAAAATAATACATATGACAAATGTCCATTTAAATGTTAAAAAAAAATAGAAAATTCTCTATTCCCATTCATATACATATAATGAATCATTTTATAGGTAAATTGAAATTTCATTTGATTGTATTCATACTTATATGAAGTTTAGAGTAAATATTTGTAGTTTCTTTATGCAATCCAGTAAGCACCAGCTTTTATTGTATGATATTTTGTTTGCTAATACTTTTAATGGGAAAATTTATTAAAATTTCAATATACTCGTATGTATTGATATTTTTTAAATGAAATTTTAATTCATCTACACATATTGAAGAATATAGTAATATTTAAATATATTAATGTTATGCCTTTCTTGGTTCTATTGCCAAAAACCTCGGTTAATTTGGGAATACTGGCTTGTCAAAATTAGCATCTAATATCCGCTTTGTAAAAATAATACGTGATAAATTTGAGGGTGTTTGAAAAAGTCGTTTTGTGGTTTTCAAATTACCCGCGGATGTGCTGCTGTGATAACGATTTTGCATTGAAAACTTTTATTCAAGTTAATTGAATTTTAGTTTTAGTCAAATTGTCACATAAAAGATTAAACAAAAATATGCATGTATCTGTATACATATTCGTGAATGTGCAAACATAAGCTTGACAATACTAATCGTTCGTATACTATAGAAATAAAAAATTAAACAAAAACTAATGGTATACAATGACGACTTTTATACCATAAACTACTATATAGTTAGGGTATATATACAAAAATATTTGATCTATATTATAGCGATCGGCTCAAAACCACAGGTCGCAAATATAAATAATATTTGATGAACATATGTTTTTGTCGGCCGGAGCATGAATACTATTGAAATTAGTGAAAATCGGTAAATTTTCAGATCAAGTCCGCACGCAAGTAAGCCCCATGAGATCGACTTGAATTGCCGTAATATTTAGATTATCATCCGTAAAATTTGGTTTCTGTGTGTTTATTATACACATACATATGTCATCCAAAAATATACCCTGTAGCTCATTCATTCATTCTCGATATTCACTTAATTCTATCAAATTAAGAAAAATGTCGCATAGATCTTTCTCAAATTTAGTTTGTATATGTTTTTGCAAAAAATATTTGACTTTACATAGAAAAATATATTCCGATATTACTTTCTCTTACCTGTAGGGCTCAAATTAATAACAATGCTATTTTGCAATTATGACCTCTGTAAAGTTGGATGATGCCCTTGGTTATTCGTGAACTTTTATCTCTAATTTGCAATTTTTTTTACTATGTATATTTCGTAAATAAAGGAAATATATATGTATATATATACATACATAAAGTTGGATCGAGAAAATAGAAAACTTATTGTATAGGATATCGTATAGTCGCTCTAAATCGACTATAATTTTCTTACTTTTTTTTTTTAATATAACACAGAATTTTTGTTTGTTTGAACAATTTCGACATTCAAAAATATAATTAAATATTTAAATGAAAACTAAATTTTGTTATTTGCATTTTTTTGTCATTTTTATTAAAAATAAAAATTTCGATCTAAAGTAAAAACCATTACAAAAGATACTATTATTAATTTAAATTTTTAAACTAAAACAATTATATCTGAAAAAAAACAATCATATATACACTTGATAATTATATTCCTTTTAGAAACTTTATTTTAAGATGACTTCCAAAATCAAAGAAGTCGGTGCTGATGAGAGAAAAATTAATATAAAGCTTAGAAATTAGGGTAAATTTTTTTCTGAAATAGTGCGGATCATAAGCGGAAGCCACTCCTCAGTGAAGTACTTCGTTGAAAACTGCAAATCCACAAATTCAATGTTGACAACTCCTCGTTCTGGTCTCCGAGAATTACTGCTTCCAAAATCAAAGAATCTTACGGCAGAGACCGTTTTCAAAATATAAAACAAGTAAGGAAATTATAGTCGGTCTAGACCGACTATATGATACCCTATACCATGCGTCTAGAGACCCTATCTCATAGGCCCAATTAACTGGACATAGAAAATAAGCATAAACCAAATTTGAGTGGGATTTTTATTAATTTTTTCGGCTGCAGATATGAAAAAGTTCATATCGGATGATATATCTATATGAGAACTAGGCCCAAAAATGGACCGATCCTGACCATGTTTGGTAAAGTCTCTTGTATTTTGCAAAAATATATACAAACAAAATTTGAGAAGAATCAGTGCAATATTTTTGTTTTTTAATAGATTTAAGTGAAGATCGGGAAGCAGCTCTATATGGGGCCTATGACTAAGAGTTGTTCCATAGGGATCATTTTTGGACTACTCATTAGTGGATGTAATAAACGCATACAAACCCAATTTGAGTAAAATCTATATGACAATTTGGATTTGGATCAATTTATGTCGATTTCATAGGGGTCATTTGTGTGGGGGCTAGGTCTTAACATGGACGGATTTTCACCAATTTCAATAGCGTTCATCCTATGGCCGATAAAAGCTTATATACCAAATTTCGTCAAAATATATTCATATTTGCGACCTGCAGTTTGATTATAAGGTTTACATGGACACACAGACGGACGGACGGACGGACGGACGGACATTGTTAAATCGACTCAGTTAGTGATTCTGATTCGATCGGTATAATAAAAGATGGGTCTAGGTCAAATATTTTTGGTAGTTACAAACAGCAGCACAAAGTCATTATACCCAAACCACATAGTGGTATAGGGTATAAAAATCTCACTATCATGGTCTTGTGACACGTAGAAAGCCATTCGTTTTCAATGTTAATAGAAAAACAAGAAAGAAAATTATAGTCGGTCTAGACCGACTATACGATACCCTATACCATGCCCTATCTCTTAGGCCCAACTAACTGGACATAGAAAATAAGCAAAAACCTAATTTGAGTCTAATTTTTATTAATTTTTTTGGCTGCAGACATGAAAAAGTTCATATCGGATGCTAGATCTATATGGGGACTAGGTCCAAAAATGGACCGATCCTGATCATGTTTGGTAAAGTCTCTTGTATTTTGCAAAAATATATACAAACAAAATCTGAGAAGAATCAGTGCAATATTTTTGTTTTTAATAGATTTAAGTGAAGATCGGGAAGCAGCTCTATATGGGGCCAAAGGGATCACATTAATGGACGTAATGAACGCATAAAAAACCCAATTTGAGTAAGATCTATATGACAATTTGGATCTTATGGCAATTTATGTCGATTTCATAGGGGTAATTTGTATGGGGGCTAGGTCTGAACATGGACCGATTATCACCAATTTCAATAGCGTTCATCCCACCGATAAAAGCTTACATAGCGAATTTCATCAAAATATATTCATATTTGCGACCTGCAGTTTGATTACAAGCTTTACATGGACACACAGACGGACGGACGGACGGACGGACGAACGGACGGACGGACGGACATTGTTAAATCAACTCAGAAAGTGATTCTGATTCGATCGGTACAATTAAAGATGGGTCTAGGTCAAATATTTTTGGTTGTTACAAACAGAAGCACAAAGTCATTATACCCAAACCACATAGTGGTAAAGGGGATAAAAAAGTATAGTATGGTTTCAAAATTCTATTTTAGTTTTGTATTTTCTGTATTAAAGGAAAAAAGAAAGTTTGGCGAACCCTGTAACTGCATTAAATAAAAAAAATTGTTCACCGACGCACTGTGGACCAGCCAAAAATAATTTTTTTATGGTAACCGATTTTAAAGTTATGTTAATTATTTGAAAGTAAATACCAGTGAAACTCAGGAACCAAAAAATTGCGACTCTATTTCAACTATATCACAGCGAACACGATCTTCGAAAATGGACTTTCTCAGTATTTTGCTAAAATTAAAAATTTCTTGGCAAATTTTAATTTTTAAATGGCTTTTTGGTTTTAAAAGAGCAATCGGTCAAAAATAATTTTTTTATGGTAACCGATTTTAAAGTTATGTTAATTATTTGAAAGTAAATACCAGTGAAACTCAGGAACCAAAAAATTGCGACTCTATTTCAACTATATCACAGCGAACACGATCTTCGAAAATGGACTTTCTCAGTATTTTGCTAAAATTAAAAATTTCTTGGTAAATTTTAATTTTTAAATGACTTTTTGGTTTTAAAAGATTTTAAAGTAAAATAAATTTTGTATAATTTTGTAACTTCTAAGCTATTAATGACAAAAGTCACTGAGTTGTTTAGAAATTCAAAAAAAAAAATTTAACAAGGTCAAACTTTCCCGAAAATCTCCTACTTAATAGAGCATAAATCCTGCCCATCAAAAGAAATCAAAAAAATCTTGCACACTTCTGTAGTCAGAACCCTCCCCTACACTCCTTTACACCAATGTATACCCGGCAGTTTCTGCCCGTGTGAACCAGAACAATTTTTCTGACCCAAGGTCAGATATTTTGTGCAAAATTTATATACACAAAAGTTTTCCACTATGTGGTGGTTAGGGTATAATGGGTTTTCCCTGATGTTTGTAACTACCAAAAATATTGGACCTATACCCATCCTTTATTATACGGATCGACTCAAAATCACTTTCTGGGTCGATTTAACGATGTCCGTCCATCCGTCTGTGTGGTATGAATACAAAAGTTGGTCCTACCGGTGTATTTTTTTGCGTGAGTTTATTTGTTTTTTATACTGACAGAAAAGGAAACGGTAGAGCTGACATGAGTTGTTATATACTTATAAAAAGAGTTGAGACATAATGCGCTTAATTGTTAAATTATATTAATGGGTAACATCTTTTTTACTTTGACAGGTACATTTACATAAGTATTTTTCAACAACATTAATAGTCGAAACTTGAGTTATACAGTTGAAATACCTGACAAAATGGGAATAAATTTAAATAACAGGTAAATGGTAAAAAACTATTGCGACACGCCCTTTTAAGATATTACCGGGTATGCTTCACCTACGCCCTCAAATGGACCGATCCTGACCATGTTTGGTAAAGTCTCTTGTATTTTGCAAAAATATATAAAACAAAATTTGATAGATTTAGGTGAAGATCGGGAAGCAGCTCTATATGGGGCCTAATAAACACATACAAACCCAATTTGACTAAGATTTATATGATAATTTGGACCTTATGGCAATTTATGTTAATTTTATAGGGGTCATTTGTATGGGGGCTAGGTCTGAAAATGGACCGATTCTCACCAATTTCAATAGCGTTCATCCTATGGCCAATAAAAGCTTATATACCAAATTTCACCAAAATACATTCATATTTGCGACCTGCAGTTTGATTACAAGCTTTACATGGACACACAGACGGACGGACGGACGGACATCGTTAAATTGAATCAGATAGTGATTCTGAGTCGATCGGTATAATAAAAGATGGGTCCAGGTCAAATATTTTTGGTAGTTACAAACAGCAGCACAAAGTCATTATACCCAAACCACATAGTGGTATAGGTATAAAAATTGATAAATACGTGAAATATGTGGCGTACACTTTTTTTTACAGTTGCAATTCGTAGGACTCGAGTAAAGACGATATTTTGCAAATGGAAATTGCTTTTTTCGAAATAAAAATTACGCATTTCATTGCCACATACTTAAAAATATTTTGAATTGCCTTTGACTTTATTTATCCAGTCCATTATTGACAGAAATTTAGAGCAATTTACGAATTATTGGCAAAAATTTAAAAAAAAGGGGGGGGGGTAAATTAAAATTTTTTTAAGATTTCGCTCGATAAAAATATTTATTTCAGCCTTAGCTACAATTTTTTTGATGAATGAAATGAGAAATCATCAATGGTTCCTGAGTTTTAGCTGAAAAAGTAATCAGATTTTACAATACTTGCCTGGTACTTTCAACCTAACTTGGAATTTCTCATCCCTCAGAATGGTTGTTGCACTGTGTTACTTTAACAATTTGGTTATCTTAAAACCAATTGCACTTTATGTTAAATTCTAGATAATTTGGTATATACAATGAAAGTGGTCCTTTTCGGTTTGAAATGTGAATATCCAAGTCAAAATTGCGAAATTGGGTAATGTAGGAAACTTTAAGTCATGTAAAGTGAAATAATTTAAGCAATGTCAAGCTGTAATATACGTAAAAATTTAAATAAGTTTGCAAGATCTGTAGCACTAAATCTCTAGAAACACTTGGGACGGAATAACTAATTTAGCAAATTTATGAAACAAATGACAAGTGGACAGGACGTTACCCTGAGTAGATCAGTATAATTGATACAATTTTGTATTCAGTTACACACAATTAGAATTGTTTGAATATTCACATTCCTAAAATAGAACATTTTTAAACCGATAAATTTACCACATAAATTTCAATGTTGAAGAAACGTGGATTTCTTTTAAAAGAAAAATAAAAGAATAAGTACTAAAAAATTATCCTAATCTCTTACTACTTGTATTCCTTACCGTGATATGATTTAAATTAAAATCCACTCAGAAGGGACAGTTACTAATTATAATGGATTTTTTTTTTTTTTTTTTTTTGCAACATTTATTAGTTTAAACGAACAGTGTTATTTTAACCTGTCTCTAACAGATTTAAATATTAAAATGTAAAAAACTTAGAGAGTGACTTGCAAATCCAATACACTGCCCTGCTCCATAATTAACATACGGTACATTAAAATAAGAAAATGAAAATTCTTTTCATGTGTTTGCTTTACATTTTAAGCACTTCATAAATGATGGGAGTAATTTAACTTTGTCATTCTCTTTGTTAGAACAAACCAAATATTATATTTAAGGGTCCAAGAAATTGAAGAAAACTTGTCAGAACATTACAGTCGGTCTAGACCGTTGATCTGTTATCATTTACCATGAGTTTGAGAAAGGGAAGAAATGAAAATGTTTATTGGTATGGGAACTATGTCGAAAAATGGACCGATATGTCCTAACTTAGTCACTTAAGCTTCTCAAAGATATATATATATGGGGGATTTCATGTCAAGTGCACCAACTTTTGAAACCGATGTCTTCCGATCGGGATGAAATTTGCACCAAGGTTAGTCCTATTGGATAGTAGTTTAGACACAATTTTTCAATAAGATCGGTCCAGATCTCTCTGAGTTAGAGGGGATCAAAATTTGACATTTTGGCCAAACAGGTGTTTTTTCTCATCCATGTAACTTATTACCTATTGTTCTTAGAAAATTTTCTCCTAAAGAGTTTAGATAGCTATTTCATCAATATTTCGAAAAAAAATACTTAAAAAAAAAAATTAGACTTTTTTGCTAAATTAAAGCATTTTTTGCCTTTTTTTCAAAAAGGGCTTTTTTTTCATAAGAAAGCTTAGGATTTTTCCTTTAAGAGCTTTTTGGTCGCTTAGTGGGATGGGAGTGGGATATCTATCAAAATAAATGTTTTGTAACTCAAGATAACGGTTTTTCAATTTTTCACAAATGCACTATTTTGAATTTTTTCCTATTTGTGTGTAAAACCTTACAAATAAAACTTATACTGAGAAACTAGACAAATTAACCTTTCCGAAGGTATGTAACATACCTTCATAACATAACAGAAGAGTATGGTTATCTGTAACCTGATAGAGTTATTTGCAACATTTCAATCTGAACACGAGGATGTTAAAATTGGCTTCACGAAATTCACCCAAATGAGGCCAAAACATTGCGTTTTGGCAGAAAGCAGCGGAACTCACACAGTATGCGTTTGCATTTACCATGAAAATGTTAAACTGATGTTGAAGGACATCAACTTAAAGTATTTAACAAATGATTCGGCAGAAGATTTACACGATTACCGCGATTGCCTTAAATTGACTATGTGTCCTAATGCAACAACTTCTTGCCACTTAGGTGAATGTACCAATTGCCCGAAAACCACATTCATCAAAGAAAATTTAATCAACTCTTTAGATCGAGAATATGTAGAGGAGGTCAAATTTGATTCTTGGATTCAGACTGACAGATGCACATTGAAAACAATCATTTTAAATGTGGATGATTTTGTGGAAGAACGGTGTACAGGATTGCTAAACTTGAGAAACCATGACTTTTTAGTCAAAGAGCAATGGTCATTCTTCAAGGATTTGAAGATACATTTGAAGTCTGGTGAATTCGTTATTTCATATGATTTCGCAGAAAACTATAAATATGTTCTTCAGGATGCCATACAAGCATTCCACTTCAATTACGACCAAGCAACTATATTCACAGTAGTTATTTACTACATGAAAGATGAAAAAGTGGAACACAAAAGTATGGCAATCATATTCGACAATATAAAGCATGATACCGTTGCAGTTTATGAGTACCAGAAGAGAATACTAAAATTTCTAAAATCTAAATTTACAGTAAAGAAGGTATACTACGTTTCGGACGGAGCTCGTCAACATTTTAAAAACAAAAGTAGCTTGGCAAATCTTTGGCCCATGAAAAAGATTTTGGAATGCCAGCTGAGTTGCATTTTCATCCTACTGCTCATAGTAAAGGAGCATGTGATGGTATTGGAGCAAACCTTAAAAGAAAGTATAGCCTCCAGTTCTCTCATCAAGATCGCATCTTAGATGCGTCTGCTTTATTCCATTGGGCAAAGAGTTATTGTAAAGAAACTAAAATAGTTTTTAGTAGCAAAGAGGATCATCAGGAAACATTGAAAACACTGAAGAGCAGATTCGATGCTGCGGTAACAATCGATGGCACCGCTCAATACCATGCTTTTATACCACTTGTCGATGGAAGACTCAAGTTGAAAAAGTTTTCTGCCTCTATTCAATGCGATTTCTTTCCAAAGACAACAAATAAACCAGCAGCGAAATCAACAGCTGAACCTAGTAATGCCAAGAAAGGATTGACAAAAAAAACGCAGTAAATAAAGGCGACAAAAAAGCTGGATGAAAGACTGGGTATTTAAAAATTTACAAGACTTAAATACTTCATCAGCTACAATAAATTAAGTATAAAAATAGTTATGATATAAATGGATCTAATGCAATTAAGATTAAATTTTAATAAATTATTTATCTTTTTAATATTATTATTATTATACATTAATTTAATTATTATTAAAAATAAATAAAAAATAATAATTTTTCAACATTTCTATAGAAAAAAAGCGATTTTTTCCTGAGGTTAAAATATTCTGAGTATTACAGTATCGAGGGTATAAAATTTTAGTTAGGTATGTTATATACCTTTGGAAAGTTTAGTTTGTCTATTTTCTCAGTATAAGTTTTGTTTGTAAGGTTTTAGACACAAATCGGAAAAAATTGAAAATAGTGCATTTGTGAAAAATTGAAAAACCGTTGTCTTGAGTTACAAAACATTTATTTTGATAGATATCCCACTCCCATCCCACTCCCATCCCACTAAGCGACCAAAAAGCTCTTAAAGGAAAAATCCTAAGCTTTCTTATGAAAGAATAAAAAAATAAAAAAAAATGCCCTTTTTGAAAAAAAGGCAAAAAATACTTTAATTTAGCAAAAAAAAAAAGTCTACAAATTTTTTTTTTTTTAAAGTATTTTTTTCCGAAATACTGAAGAAATAGCTATCTAAACTCTTTGGGAGAAAATTTTCTAGGAACAATAGGTAATAAGGTACATGGATAGGAAAAAACACTTGTTTGGCCAAAATGTCAAATTTTGATCCCCTCTAACTCAGAGAGATCTGGACCGATCTTTTTGAAAAATTGTGTCTAAACTATTATCCAATAGGACTAACCTTGGTGCAAATTTCATCGGAAGACATCGATTTCAAAAGTGCACTTGACATGAAATCCCCCATATATATTAGGGTGGGTCAATTTTTGTTTTTAAATAGACGTATAGCAAACACGTAATCTACAATAAATTCTAAGAAAACGTGCCACAGAGACTATGGGTCTAAGAGACATAATGGAATTTCGGAAATTGGGGAAAATCGTTTAAATTTGACAACAGTGTTCTGATATAAATGCTGTTATCTCAAAAAGTACTTAAGACACAGATCGCAGTTAGGTTTCAAATAATAGCTATTGAAACCTCCTTCAAAATGGCATTACATATTTATTTTTTAAATAAGGTCATAGTCATTGGTTAAACCTTAAGTTTTGGAAATACACTTTTCTAAATGTTTTTGGTATGGATTTTGCCTGCTGAGTTTGAATATGACCTTGGAAATTATGTATGGCTTTTAGTTTTTGAGATATATGTTTGAAAATTCCGTAAATCGAATAACTGTGTTTTTTGCACATTTAAGTGGAAATATCTTAAAAATTTAAAGCAATAGCGTTCCTTTTTTTTTTTTGCGAAATAGCGTCTTATGTCAAAAATACCACATTTTTCAATAATGCTGGGCTTAAATCTGCTTCAACTTTTAAAGCCATATTTTAAAGACCTTTATTGACCTTGAAACTTAACTTGGTCCACTTGTAGTAGACTTTTCTAAAGCATTGCAAAAATGGCGAAGCGTGAGCTCGTTTAAACGCAACAAACAAACAAACCAATGTAATTTCAGTTCCATTATTGGCGGGTCCCCATCGCAGCAAACTCCTATTAAGCTGGTAAGCGAGAACTTTTTTTTCCTTAAAGAACTCACATAATTGCATCTGTTAAGTAATGGAGTCCTCAGCGTCAACTTTTATATGACCTAACAACTTGCTTCCCGGCTCTTTTACAATCACTATATGAGACTTCTTTTCGACTCTCGGATGGTATTTTCCACTTATTTCTTCCCGTGTCAGTGCATCATTTTTTCTGACATCAAAAGAAAAAGCAAGTAAGGCTGAATCATTGTTTTGCATACGACGAACGGAATCCCTGCCTTTCATTTTTTCACGACCTACTTTGGATTTATCCATATCCCAATTTTCATTAGTAAAGCCAATGTATTTAAATAAAGCTGTTGCTAAACACGAGGCAACTCTGTCTGAAATGCCGAATCTATCACACATCATAGCTAAATTAATTATGTCGTATCTCTTAGCGTCAGGTCCCCTTTTGCGCAAATTCGGCTGCCCTGCAGCTGGCATTGTAAATTCGATTCCAAAAGCGACGTCCATTTGTGAAGATTCAAATGTATACAAAGGATCTAGGCTAGGTGGTAGTTCGCTGGACAGTTGGTCTAGTATATTTAACACGCATTCAGGAATTGTATTCTTTCTGCTGGTGTGTTGGTTAATCATGAATGCTTTGAGAGAATGAGGAATTAATCCACAGGAGCTTGGCATTGTTTTTTTGCAATTGCATTTACCTATATAAAATACATCATTCAACGATGTCTAAAATTCTGATAATGTATTACCACTTGATATGTTTTTTACCTTTTTATGGTATTTGTTGAGAAATGTGTTTAGTTTTTTTAAAATGCTTTTTCTATTTATCAGTGGAATATTTATTTTTTCCCAAATTTCAATTATTTTGTTTGCAATTATCGGAGAAAATTTTGCATACGGGTGTTTTTTTTTTTTTTTTTTTTGATTTTTCTTTTTCGTGATCACTTAAGAAAAAATAATACTTTAAAATATCACGATAACTTGGCAAATTTAATTCACTAAATTCACTTGGCATGCCAATGATACTAGCGTTGTGAATAGTCAGAAAATTTGACCCGGAAAAGTCAATTTACATCGCTGGTGATTCCATAGTTTAATGTGTAAAGCTTTTTAAAAAATAAATTAACACACGCTTACTTTTTGAAGTGCATAAATCAATCAAAACAAATGTTTAATACCATGTTTTTATAAAACGCATTAACGGTAAATTTCTACAATGACTAGAACTATTAATAATATTGAATTCTAATTACTCTTTGTTGATAACTTTCGTAGCAGACTACTAAATTGTATATTCGTAATTCTTATAGAAAATAAAATTCGTATAAAAAAAATTTAAATCTTCATGTCTCTCGGCGGGGGCTAGCTTTTCATTTTGGGTGATTTCCTTAGAAATTCGTGCTACGTTTTTTCTCTCCCGAACAAATTGACCCACCCTAATATATATATCAAATTTGAGAAAAAATCTATGCAATATTTTTTAGTGATGGATTTTAGTGAAGAAGAATGCGATATGGGTGATGTATGGGTGTAATAATCATACATGAGCCAAAATTGTACCTTGACTATCAATTTAAGTCGATTTGGTAGGGTTTTTTGTATGGGGACTACGTCTGCACATACTCCGATCTTCAACAAATTCAATACCGGTAATGCTATAAAAAAAATATATTCATATTTGACACCGATAATTTGCCAAAGTAGACATACAAAAAGACAAATAGAAATTATTCTGACTCGACTAGTCTTTATCAGATATTTTCGTTAGTTTCCAACATCAACATAAAGTCATTCCACCGTGATCACAAAGTGTTACAAAGTAGAAAAAGAAAATAACAAAAGTAAAAAATAAATACATTTAAAAATTTCGTCTCCTTTACTTTGGACGACCATTTTTATGTCCCATTTCATATAGGACGGTGTAGAATAGAAAATAAACAAGTTTTTAATATCTTAATATTTCTAAAAGTAGTAAGAATTGATCCATGATGCACCGTAGGTCCATTAACAGCCTTGAAAATTTGTGTCACATTGGCCTAAGCAAGTTTTACCACATATTTTTTATCATTAAAATTAAATATTAAAAATTAAAAATTAGTAAAAATAAAAAATTGAAAATGAAAAATGAAAAATGAAAAACGAAAAATGGAAAATGGAAAATGAAAAATGAAAATTGAAAATTGAAAAATGGAAAATGAAACATGAAAATTAAAAATTAAAAATTGAAAAATTAAAAATGAAAAATGGAAAATGAAAAATGAAGAATGGAAAATGAAAAATGGAAAATGAAAAATGAAAAATTGAAAATCGAAAATGGAAAATGGAAAATGGAAAATGGAAAATGGAAAATGGAAAATGAAAAATGAAAAATTAAAAATTAAAAATGAAAAATGGGAAATGAAAATTGGAAAATGAAAATGAAAATGGAAAATGAAAAATAAACAGGTAAGAAAATTATAGTCGGTCTCGACCGACTATACGATACCCTATACCATGCGTTTAGAAACCCTATCTCTCAGGCCCAACTAACTGGATATAGAAAATAAGCATAAATCAAATTTGAGTGGGATTTTTATTAATTTTTTTGGCTGCAGATATGAAAAAGTTCATATCGGATGATATATCTATATGGGGACTAGGACCGATCCTGACCATGTTTGGTAAAGTCTCTTGAGAAGAATAAGTGCAATATTTTTGTTTTTTGAAAGATTTAGGTGAAGATCGGGAAGCAGTCCTATATGGGGCCTATGACTAAGAGTTGTCCCATAGGGATCATTTTTGGACTAATGATTAATGGATGTAATAAACACATACAAACCCAATTTGACTAAGATTTGTATGATAATTTGGATCTTATGGCAATTTATGTTGATTTCATAGGGGTCATTTGTATGGGGGCTAGGTCTGAACATGGACCGATTCTCACCAATTTCAACAGCGTTCATCCCATGGCTGATAGAAGCCTATATACAAAATTTCATCAAAATATATTCATATTTGCGACCTGTAGTTTGATTATAAGGTTTCATCAAAATATATTCATATTTGCGACCTGCACTTTGATTACAAGCTTTACATGGACACACAGACGGACGGACGGACGGACGGACATTGTTAAATAAACTCAAAACGTGATTCTGATTCGATCGGTATAATTAAAGATGGGTCTAGGTCAAATATTTTTGGTTGCTAGAAACAGCAGCACAAAGTCATTATACCCAAACCACATAGTGGTATAAGGTATAAAAATAAAAAATGGAAAATGGAAAATTAAAAATTAAAAATGGAAAATGAGAAATGGAAAATGAAACATAAAAAATGAAAAATGAAACATGCCAAATGGAAAATGAAAAATGAAAAATGAAAAATGAAAAATGAAAAATGAAAAATGAAAAATGAAAAATGAAAAATGGAAAATGAAAAATGAAAAATGAAAAATGAAAAATGAAAAATGGAAAATGGAAAATGAAAAATGAAAAATGGAATATAGAAAATGAAAAATAAAAAATGAAGAATGGAAAACGAAAAATGAAAATTAAAATTGAAAAATGGAAAATGAAAAATTAAAAATGGAAAACGGAAAAAGAAAAATTAAAAATGGAAAAGTAAAAATGAAAAATTAAAATTGAAAAATGGAAAATGGAAAATGGAAATTGACAAATGGAAAATGGAAAGTGAAAACTGGAAAATGAAAAATGTAAAATGAAAATGAAAAATAAAAATGGAAAATGAAAAATTTAAAATTAAAAATGGCAAATGGAAAATGAAAAATTAAGAATTAAAAATGAAAAATGGAAAGTGGAATATGGAAAATGAAAAACGGAAAATGAAAAAATAAAAATGAAAAATGGAAAATTAAAAATAAAAAATGGAAAATGAAAAATGGAAATGAAAAATGATAAATTAAAAATGAAAATTGAAAATTGAAAAATGAAAAAGAAAAATGGAAAATGAAAAATCGAAAATGGAAAATGAGAAATTAATAATGAAAAACTAAAAATGAAAAACGAAAGATGAAAATTGAAAAGTGAAAAATGGAAAACGGATAATGATAAAAAGAAGTGGAAATTGAAAATGAAAAATGTGGAGGGTATCAAAGATTCGGCCCAGTCGAATTTAACACTCTTACTTGTTTTTATATGCCTTTATTATTTTTTACCCATTAAATATGCGAATATGTTTATTTTTGGTATTTTTTGTTAATTAGACTTAACAGTTTAATTTACATCATGAGCAATGCACCTATTGAATAATTTAACTAATGAAGTAGTTCAGGTATATACAAATCTTTTCAGAATTATGACCAATTTTAAAAAATCAAATGGATCATCTATATTATAATTTGGATCTTATGGCAATTTGTGTCGATTTCATAGATGTCATTTGTATGGGGACTAGGTCTGAACATGAACCGAATTTCATCAATTTCATTAGCGTTCATCCAATGGCCGATAAAAGCTTTTATACCAAATTTCATCAAACTATATTCATATTTGCAACCTGTAGTTTGATTATAAGGTTTCATCAAAATATATTCATATTTGCGACCTGTAGTTTGATTATAAGGTTTACATGGAAACACAGACGGACAGACGGACGGATGGACGGACATCGCTAAATCGACTCAGAATGTGATTCTGAGTCGATCGATATAATGAAAGATGGGTCTAGGTCAAATATTTTTGGTAACCACATAGTGGTAAAGGATATAAATACAAAAGTCATAAAAAATATTTGTCTGAGAACGCCAAACCCATTGACCGTTTTACTATACTTGCCCGTTTTATCCCGATTATGACCAAACGTATATTATTTGAAAGGCATTTGTTTTTGGCCGTTTTGCAGGTTTACAGATTTTTAAATTTTTTCCTTTATTTTGAGTAAATTGCATTTAAAGTTGCTACTAACACATTCATAAAATTATACAATGCTATGTTTGTGTTTTTTAAATTTGGTAACGTGTTTGTATTAAAAATGAGTTTATTTTTGTGTTGATTTGCGAATTGGATATAATTGATTAGCATACCTTAAGGATCTTTATTTAATGAAAAACTAAAATTTCCCAGAATTTGCACTAGAATTTCGAGGGCTGGAATCTGCTAGTATATATAAATATGCACAGTATTTCCCATATCTGATTTTTATATGTACCCATATATGTACCCATATAAAAATACCATCCGATATGAAATACAAGAGTAATAAAATAATTTAAAATTAAAGAAAAGCAATACTTATTGCAAGCCGTAAGTGATTACAGAAAACAATTTGCATCGCACACTAAATCATCCTTAAATACACCAACATAAATAGAATAAATTTTATATTTCATATTCTTTTGAATAAATTGTCTTTTATTAGTTTTGGGTCATTTTTGGGTCTTCTTATTTTGTTTAGAAAAATATAGATAGTTTTTATACATAAAATAATTTTATAACAAAATTGATTAAAAGTTGTTTTAATTTATATTCGCGAGCAATAAGCAGATAATTGCACCCAAGATATATCACAATGGATTATTTTGATCCCAGGAGCACTAAAGCCTTAAATAAATAAAAAATAACCGAATTATTTTTCTTAAATTCGAAATAGTGGTTTCATCGAGTTTAATAGAAAAACTCGTTTTCCGTAATTATACCCTACACTCCAGCGTGCAGAGGGTATATATAAGTTTGTCATTCCGTTTGTAATAATTAGAAAAAAAATTTTGGACCCCATAAAATATATATATTTGTGATCCTTATAACAACCGGAGTTGATATAGCGATGTCCGTCTGTCCGTCTGTGGAAATCACGATGACGGCATCAATCGGGCAGCTAGGGTACTCGCTGGCATAAAAAATGATTCATTAACATCCTGAAAAGTTTGCTGTTTAAAATCGTCCAAATTGGTCAATTAGGGCCCGAGATTTGAATGAAGAACTAAAAAAAGACTTGAAAACTATAATTTTCTATGTTGTTCTTGTCACGATCACGCCCTGAATAGTGCAGCTACAGTGATCATTTTTAGTGAGAATGATTCACCAAGTTCATGGGAAGATTTCTGTTTCAAAAATCATTAAAATCGGTGGAACAGGTCCAGGGAAATCTCTGAAAAAGTAAAAAAAAATGAAAAATATGATGTTTCTATATTGTTCTTGCTGTTATTCTAAATGTTGTGTTGTTGTCATAGCTGGACTTGTTGTTTTTGTGGTCGTTGTGGTAATAATATAATAAAAACTAACCCTTTGTACATTTTTTTATTAACTCTGGTAGAAAAATTTAAAAGTTTCCATTGTTTTGGCGTCACTAAAAAAATTTGTTAAATCATTTCTGTTATTACCACGAGCCTGCCTGCAAAATTTCAGATCGAGTTAATATAAAGGGAGTAAAAATTCACCAACATCTAAAGCAAATAATGCTAAAATACCTAGTTGTTAATAAAAAATGTAAAATTAGCAAAAAAAAATTATATGTATAAATTTATTTAAAGAGAAAAACACAAAAATAACGTTTGATGTTGTATTTTTTGTGTGTAATATTTACATATACATAAACATATTAAATAATACAAATAATACACATATATTATATATATATATATATATCCATAACAACTGCATGTTAGAAATAAATCGGTATATTATTTTATTTACATAAAATTCTGCAATATTTTGTTGTGGGGAAAATACATTTCTTTTGCATTAACAGAGTGTCACTTCATTTTGCTCAGCGTGACTATGCCACAGTAGATGGCGCCACAATTTTTGTTTGTTCTAATTAGCTTTGCAATAGTTATTTCTATTTTAACATGAATGTTAATATTTTCAACTGGATATCATACAGAACAATGTTAAGAGTATACACGGGCTGGTCTTTTATTTCATATGTATTTTCATTATTCTTTTACAAATATGAACATAAGTTTGGCATATTAACCTTTTGTTGTCTTTACAAAATAGAGTTACCGAGTTCATCAATGAGTTTTTTGCTTTCAAAGCAGTTATTATTATTATTCTGCTTTACCTACAAAATATCTGATTGCGATTACATATAATTTTTAAAAATTGTTTATAATTACTAAAGCATTATTATTCACATAAATACAAAATTGCACTTTTTAAATTTTCCATTCAAATTTAAGAAAATATCAATTCTAAAAACAGGAATTAAAAATTTCCAATTATAAATTAGAAAATATTAATTGAATTTCAGAAAATCATATCAAAACGTCGGAAATAATAATTTTAAATTTAGAAGACATCAATTGCATCTATATATATAATATATAAATTTTATTCGTTAAACACAAATTGAAATTCAAAAAAAAAAACACCAAATACCTATGTCTACATTAAACAAAAATATTGCCATTCAGGAGAAATTAATAGCTTTTGAGTACCGCATTTCAGTAACTTCTTTTAACGATAGTCGAATCGTTAAAAAAAGAATATAGCAAAATTATCAGTTAAACTTTTAAACGATATTCGCTATTGTTCAAGTCAGCTGTTGTTGTTATCTAAACGACAATCATTTTTGTGTTGTTTATTCAATCGATAAAAACTTAAATTTTTAGGTTGAAATGTCGTCATACATAAATAAAAATCTTAAAATAGTGAAAATATTTTGCTTTAATTAAAAAACTTTTTTATATAAATAAAAAAATTAAATAGCATATTCAATTCATTATTTCATTTTCAAATAAATAAACAGAAATATTAGTAAAAAAAAAATAGAGATATTAAACATAAACATAAAATCATCCTGTCAAAGACGAAGTAATTTGTTTTTTTCTATTCTTCTTTATGTTTTTCGCTTATTTTAACAGAGATGCCACTCGTTTACAATTTAAATAAATAGAAAAATAGATTTTTCGACTGTCGTTAAGATGTGTGTACTTAGTGAATCACTTAATCCTCAGTGCTGTCGTTATATTTTGCGATTGTCGGATCGTTGAAATTCTGTCGGATCGTTGAATTCGCACTACAGAAAACATTAATTTAAATTCAATGAATTTTAGAAAACCTCAAATGATATTTAAGAATTGCGAACATAAAAATTGTTACATAAATAAACGCAATTTGAAGAGAATGTTATTTATATATTATTTTTCACAATTTTTTTGGATGAAAATTTTAAGTTTTTCAGAAAATAAAGATAACAAATTATTTTATTTAAAATGTTTGGGACATTTTGTTTTTTACGTTTGGCATCCCTAATTTGATTATTTATTATTATAAATTTATTCTCTATGTTTTCCAAATATGGCAATATTTTAATAAAAAAGTTGAGAGAGCTTTTTTTTTTGGTTATTATATTGTCACTCCATCCGACCTATATGGCCGCAATGAAAAAATATTTCGCCAGTTAAAAGAAACTATACAGCCATCTCCAATTAGCATGATTTAATGCATATAGCCACCCTACACAACCATTACCTTTGCAATGGAGGTTGGGCGAGCTATTTAATTAGCAAAAACTAAATTAAACGAGAAGTTATGTCATATAACCGGAAACGCATGCATATAGGAAACGCATGCATATTTTTCGAATATTTTGTTTACATTTATTATCAATACTCAAACCGAGGTGGAGGGTATCAAAGATTCGGCACAGCTGAACTTAACACTCTTACTTGTTTTTATTTAAAAATATCTTAAAACCAAAGCTGGCCTTGGCAAATAATGGGTTAACGTTCTCGGAGTTATCCCAAATTTTAGGAACGGAAGTTCTATACATTTGGTTATTATATTTTAATCATCGCATCTAAAAATTCAACAGCACTTACAAAATATTTGAAATTTTTGAATAAATTGTCTTTTATTAGCTTGGGTTAATGGGGTCATATTATTTTTTTCCGAAACCCTAGGCTATTAAGATAAAATATAACATTTAAAAGTAGAAAAGTGATGAATTTTTGATACAAGTTATTTAGAAAGAGTACATTTACAGAATATTTTACAAAAATTCCATATTTCTCGAAATCCGCAAAAATAAAATTCTTGTCAAAAAAATTCTGGCATAGGGATTTACCACAAAATTCACACAGTTAATCTCCAGAATGCATTTAACAAGACTTTAAAGAGTCAGATCAATTTTTTTGAATTTTGTTTAAGAAAATTTTTCAAAATTTGAAAAAGGAATTTTCAAAATTGTATCAAAAAAACTTCCATTTTTGGTCCCGATGCTTAATATCTTAACAAGGTGCTAATAAAACAATACTTAATATTTAAGTAGTCACAGATATAGAGACTAAAACAAAATATTGGCTTTAATTAATTTCTTAAAGTTGAAAAAATGCCATCAAATTTCATGACCTAGTTTTTTTTTTGGCATAAAAGTGGTCTGGGGCATTTGCTATTTCTTGGCGAGTTTATATTCGATTTTTCAGTTTTATAGCTTTTTGGAAAGATAATTTAATACTGATCCCGAATTATATAACAATTTGTGGGAAAGATTAAACTATAGGACAAAATTTTAGTGAAATCTGAAAGAAAAACATATTTTCTCCATATAAAACACACTTGAAATTTTCAATCGCGTTGAGCCACCTCTAAATGTTTTTTGGTTGGCCCAAAACTTTGTATTTCTTAGTTCTTTTTGCTATTCGCATATTTCTAAGGAATGCGATCGAGAGTTGGAACACTTTTTTTTTCTCCATATAATGAAGTGCCACCCCAGTACTCATATAAAAATACCATCCGATATGAACAACAAATTTTTAGCAATGCCGCTCAAAAATGGTTTATGGTTCTTTTCCATATGCAATTAGTTGGTCTTAAGACCCTTTCTCTAGACTCAAAATGTTGGGTGTCATATAGTTGGTGTAGGTCGCTTATAATTTTTCTGCTTTTTTGATTTAGAGTTGCATAAGTGTCGTAATAAATTTTTTGCGACACTTCACGAAATCCAGATCATATTTGTGTGTAACCAAACTCCTTGAAACTAAATTAATTTATTACAATAGTCCGAATGTAAGAAATTCTGATACTCAGATCTGTATAAAAATGTTCATTAAAAATAAACCAAAGTATTTAAATAAATTACAATTTTCTTATTATTTGCAAGTATTAGGGTAATTTAAAATTCGTGCCGACTGATTTGAAAACTTTATCCTTTTAGCTCTGTTAGTATAGTAAAAAGAATGACCACCACACAAATAACAACAATTACAGGCGAAACATGAGTACCTTAGAAAACACATCTTTGGTGTAATTTCAGTTTTGTTTTCAGCTGCAATTATAAATACACTTACAGAAATAGTGCATGTACAGACCGCTGACATTTTAAAGAGATTAAACTGTGGATTTTTTGCAATTTAAATCCAGTCACAAAATGATTCTGTACTGGTTGATTTTAAATTGCCGATACCGGGCCCTCTTCCAGGTTATTTGTGTTTCTTCCTATGTGGGTATTAGTAAGCTTTTTAATATATTCAATAAGCAGCTGGTTTATTGTTAAATCCTAAGAACTTTGTATATTAAAAAGTAATTATCTTTAAATATTTCTTTTTCAGTGTAGCTCAAAATCATTAAATATTTCTGTAATTTTCCTACAATGACAGTTACTAAATGAAAAGGTACTTTGGTGTTAAAATTTCTAAAGTAGGGACCAAAATAAACTTGGTAAAAAATATAAACTTGCTAATGCAAAGTATTGGGTGGTGTTTTGTAAATCATGATAGTTAAACAAACCAGAATTTTCTAATGACCAAATACAATATAACGCTGTAGTCCTTTAAGCCAGTAGCATTCTGTGTAATGAGTAAAATTATACATTTAAATTTTTAGTTAACATTTTTTGTTCTACTATTTGTATGTGTGTGTGTATTTTGTACAACAAACTATAATAAGTACTGTGTAATCAAATGTTGGTAACAAGTTTTTGTTTTTTTTTTTTTTTTCTTTTTTCAGAAACAACATTAACATAATAGTCTTAATTACACATACAACGTAAGACATATGAGGTCATTTAGAATGTTTTTTTTTTCGTATAGAATTTTGAATAAAACTCTTTGTTTTTGCTTTTAATTTTTCCACATGAAAAAATATTTGATTTATTTCCACTTGGACAATCTGGCATTATAATAAATCTTCGTTCAATAGTTAAAATGCCATACTAAGTATAGCTCCTAGCATATATGATATTCGGTTGCCAAAATGGGTGTATGCTATATGGCAGTTTCAGTGATGGTCATCATAGTGGTGGTTTGGCTTTTTGCTATTTTCTAACCATAGATTACAACAGCCTATTGCTGATGTTCTTGAGGGAAGAATACTAAAGGAAAGCTATGAAAATAACCGAAATATTTCTAATTTCACTGAGTTTTCCATGATGCTATTCTGTTTTGTCTTAAAATATTATGCTTCCGTTTAATTCTCTTGCCACAAGCTCCTTGGTGATCTGTTTGACCAATTTCTTATAGTAGTTATCTGCCCAGTGAAATTGCTGTCCAAAAACGCTATGGGACAGCCATTCTTGGTGCTGAGAAATTCCAAATAAGGGTCAAAATTCTAGGCAACTATAGTAAAACTTCCAAAGGGTTTTGTGTTCCCATGCCTTTTTTATGAATTTTTATATATTTATACCCTATACCACTATGTGGTTTGGGTATAATGACTTTGTGCTGCTGTTTGTAACAACCAAAAATATTTGACCTACACCCATCATTAATTATACCGATCGAATCAGAATCACCATCTGATTTGATTTAACGATGTTCGTCCGTTCGTCCGTCCGTCTGTGTGTCCATGTAAAGCTTGTAATCAAACTGCAGGTCGCAAATATGAATATATTTTGTTGAAATTTGGTATTTGATCTTCTATCGGCCATGGGATGAACGCTATTGAAATTGGTGAGAATCGGTCCATGTTCAGACCTAGCCCCCATACAAATGACCCCTATGAAATCAACATAAATTGCCATAAGATCCAAATTATCATACAAATCTTAGTCAAATTGGGTTTGTATGTATATATTACATCCATTAATCAGTAGTCCAAAAATGATCCCTATGGGACAACTCTTAGTCATAGGCCCCATATAGGGCTGCTTCCCGATCTGCACCTAAATTTTCAAAAAACAAAAATATTGCACTGATTCTTCTCAAATTTTGTTTGTATATATTTTTGCAAAATACAAGAGACTTTACCAAATATGGTCAGGATCGGTCCATTTTTGGGCCTAGTCCCCACATAGATATAGCATCCGATATGAACTTTTTCATATCTGTAGCCAAAAAAATTAATAAAAATCCCACCCAAATTTGGTTTATGCTTATTTTCTATATCCAGTTAGTTGGGCCTAAGAGATAGGGTCTCTAAACGCATGGTATAGGGTATCATATAGTCGGTCTAGACCGACTATAATTTTCTTACTTGTTTTTCTTTATCGTGCTGTTTGTTTGTATAGATTTTCAGCTATTACTCAAGAACCATTGATTATTTCGCATTTAATTTTTCAGTAAATAGCTTCAGCAAATCAAGGGTTGATTAATATTATCGAATGATACTTTCAAAAATTTCCACTTATTCCCCTTTTTTACAATGACCCCGAAAATATTCCACAGTGAAATCAAGAGTTGGTAAAAAATAAAAGTTTAAAGTATCAAGTATCTGAATGAAAAGTTACGAGATGCTTCTGGCCTTTTATGGTATTCAGGTCCCATTCATGTAGTTCGGGTAATTATGAGTCTATACTGGTGACTTTGTGCCACGATCTACTTGCGATATCCATCCTTCTGCTGAGGTATTTGTCTTTAAATAAGAAAATTTATTTAATAATGCCTTTGAAGATCTTAAAAAACTGTTCATGTTAATACTAGGCACAGAAATAATTGTGCCAAAAAAAATTCTAGTACGTGGGCGACTAAATAAATAATTTTCGATAACAGAAACTTAATGGAAATAATAACAATTAATTTCTCTAAAGACAAAATGTTGGAACTGTAAATTGGAATTATTATTTTATTTTTTATTTTATTAATAGATTTTGTATATACGTATGTAATTCATTTAACTCATTTACAATATGATTAATATCTAAATCTATATATGGCATAACATTATTGTTGTAAGCCAGATTGGCACTAATATAGGCAAGAAATTTTCATTTACATAGTAATGATTTTTTATAATTTTTAATAAAAATATCGAGGTAATTTATAAGTTTACATTTTCATGGAGGATTAAAAAATAAATTCATTTAAAATAAATCTTCTATATTTTAAACAAACTTCTATATATTTATACAGGGAGAAAAAGTTAAAGCCATTTAGTATATTTAGTATAATTGCAAATTGTACAAATACCAGTAGCGTTATTTTTGAAGGACCTTGCATTCAAGTCTAATAAGCAACCTCTAGCCCTTATTATTAAACTGAGTGTACGAGAAGAGAAACTTGAATTGTATAATGATGAAATATTGTAATCCAGTTTTGCATATAGATCGTGAAACTGTGAACTTGAAGCATTTTCAATATAATCATTACGTTCTTTGATTTTAAGTTGGTTTAATATAAGTTTCCACTGTCTTTTTAGTGGTGTTTTTGAATTAACAGGGGTAAATTGTATATTATGACAAAGATTTTCCCAATCCTTAGCCCAATATATATTTTTTTTCTATAATTTTTAAAGCGAAAATGCGAAGCAATCTGTGAGAATTCATATTTAGTACTTTATTGATGTAGCAGAGGTGTAGTCTTGAGGTAGATACGTATAGTGACTCTAGGTTTGTTTCTATATACAGCATGTAATTAGCTGTTGCGTTTGGAAGGTACAGCATCTTTTTAATAAAAAATCTAAAGAGTTTTTCAACCTCATCATATTTTACATAGCCCCATACTTGTGCAACATATAGCATAATAGATCTGGAAGCTGCTTGAAATATTTTCAGCTTATTATTTTGAGAAATTTGCGGGTTGTTTATATATTTCGACCAAGTAGAGTTTATCGCCAGTTTCGAGGCAGCTAATTTGTTGTTTAAGTGTTTTCTAAAGGATAGATTATATGCGATGTCTACTCCTAGATATTTATAGCTGTTCACAATCTCAATACTATTGTCACCAAAAACCCAGTTTAAATTTGATGAGATTCTTCTACCGGAACGAAATACCACTATTTTAGATCTATCTAGATTAACACTTAAGGCCCACGTTGAACAGTAATTATATAAGCAATCAATCATTTTCTGCAGTTCTGTTGGAGTATCTGATAAGATAACTAGGTCATCGGCGTAGAGCAGTATTTTAACATTATTATTGGAATTATAAAAAACCTGAAACCCAGATATCAGCTACAGTGAAATTCAGTTGGAAATGAATTCAAATTTGAGGTCATCATTCCTTTTCAAACTCTTTCTTTTAACTCATACTCTCTGTCTGTCTGTCTGTCTGTCTGTCATGGGTGTACCCCATTCCCCTTATCCAATTGATCTGAAACTTGGCCCATAGTCTTGTCGCGACTACAGATTAATTTCGGGGTACTCACGCACAGTCACGCATGGTCACGCACAGTCACGGAGTGATCTAAATGTCATTTCCCCTCACCCGATCGATCTGAAACTTCGTCCATACACTTGCTGTAAAAAAAAATTTACTTTGACTAAGTCACGCACAGTCGCGCATGGTCACGCACAATCACGGAGTGATCAAAATGTCATTTACCCTCATCCGACCGATCTGAAACTTGGTCGATATACTTGCCGTAAAGAAAGATCAACTTCGACATAGTCACGCGCAGTCACGCATAGTCACGCACAGTCACGGAGTGATTTAAACCCCATTTTTCCTTATCCGATCGATCTAAAAATTGGTCGATAGACTTGCTGTCAAAAAAGATTAACTTTGACATAGTCACGCACAGACACGGAGAGATTAAAACCCCACTTCCCTCATCCGAAGGATCTGAAACTTTGTCCATAGACTTGTTGTGGCCAAAGATTAATTTTAATATAGTCACACACAGTCACGCACAGTCACGGAGATACTCAAAACTCATATGCATAAGGAAAGAAAGAGTTTTAATAAAAACTTTGTTTTTATGGGTTAGATTATTTATTTACCAATTTCAAATTTAAAGAATAGTGTTGGTCTATTACGAATAAGGAATTGTAGCCCAAGATTAAGAGTGAAACCGAATCGAGGTTTCGAGTACTGTCTTCTTTGATATATTTACCGAAATATGGAATTTCATTAAATATCAATTGCGGCGATTCGGTCGTTGTTTTCTTATTTTAGACTCCATAAAAATGTGCCTTCTGGATGATGCTAACTAATAATATATACAGTGAGTGACAATACAATACAAACTTTTTACAAAATATATTTTTGAAGGCTTGAACGGTCAAAGCAAACAAAATTTTGATCAGAAATTAATGAGGTCCGCATTGTTTTAGTTATAGCATTTGAAACTTTTCCCTTGCATATGAGTGCAGTGTCGTCGGCGTAGAAGGCAAGATCTTTATTTTTAAGCCACGAAGTCTGCAATAACAATTGAGTACAAATTAGGAGATATTTAGTTAGGCCATTGTGCCAAATAGAGTCGAAGGCTTTTTCGACGTTATGAAAAACAATACCCTTACATGTTCCATTACTTTAGTTTGATTCTATAATCTAAAATTGTATCATCAGATTAAAAATTCTTCTTCCATTATTTTAGTTTGATTCTATAATCTAAAATTGTATCATCAGATTAAAAATTCTTTTATTTATTTAAAAATCGGTATGTCTCATTTATTTAAAATTGATAAAATTTTAACATAAAATAGCTTAACTTCAGAAAAAATAACAATACTTAGAATTATTCATTTTTAAGCTGTTGCATAAAGTCAATTAAATTTTTAATGATATCCATTGAAAATTTTTGCCAGACTGAATTAACTGTCTTGATGCGATCCGTCTTGTTTGTGTAATTTCGTGTCGCTATATTTCGATATACAATTTCCCATAAATTTTTTATAAGGTTCAGATCCGGTGATTGGGCTAGCCACTTCAAAATACTAACTGTATTAGAACGAACCCTTTCTATTACAACTTTGGAGGTATATTTTGGGTCATTGTCATGTTGGAACTTCCAGACCAGGGGCAAATTTTCCTCTGCTTATGGGTACATTCCATCACGTAAAATTTGCTTGTTAGATTATGCTTCGGTTGGATTGTGTTTTACCACATGAATTGAAATCATTCCTCGTCCCGAAATACAACCCCATAATATTGCCACCACCAAAATTCACAGTTTTATTTGTATATTTTGGGTATAGAAATGTTTCCTTTGGCCAATTAAATTAAGCTTGCACTTATCTGAAAATAGAGCAGTATTCCAATTCCGTCTTGAGATCATGTGCTCTTTAGCAAAATTAATGCGAGCCAGACCATTTTTTTCTGGTATTTTCTTAAGACGATAGAATCTAAGATCAGCCACAATTCAACGTCGGGAAACAGTTCGAGTACATATTTTTAGTTTAAGATGTTAACAACATCTTTAGGCAAGATTTTGGACATTTTTTTTTTACCCTCTTGCTATAAATTATCCTGCATTTGGCTCATTTTACTGGGCCTGCGCCTAAATGTGGAGTCGTCACCGTGTACCTCTTTCACGATATTTCTTGATAATTTTTGAAATTATGGATTTATTCAAAGAATATTTCTCAAAAATTTTCTTTTGCTGAAGACCAGCAGTAAAATCATCTATTATTGTGATTTTTAATGCTTGACACTTTTTCCAAATTTACAACACACGGGCTTGTTTTTAGTTACATTACAAACTGGTACCTCAACATATGAAATATCATATATTATATACATTTTAAATCAGAAGATTACATGAGAATCTCTCAAAAAAAAAAAAAAAACAGAAGGGAGCGGGTCAAAAAAGGGGTCACATGCCTACTAACTGTAATAAACCGTACACTTGCATCAAATGTAACGAAAACCATTCCCCTGGAGAATGTCAATTTGTATCTCATAGGGAAAATTTACGTTATTCTAACAATTGTTAGGAACATGGACACCCTCCTATGTTAAAGGCTGTTCAGCATATCAGACTCGATATTTAAAAGAAGAAACAAAGAGATTCTAATTATGTTTCTAATGTTTTAAACAATAACAGCTTTGTTCTTTAAGGTCGGCCATTCCCAAGTCGCTTTTCAAAATGTTGACTGTAATCAAACTAAAAGATACATATCCAACCCATATAATTGAAAAGTTTTAAAAAATGCTAGAATTCTTTTTCAACCAGAGGTTATTTGTTTAGAACAGAAAATAGATAATTTTATGAGGAATTGCAAGAATTTCTGAAGGAACCAATGCTTTAGTCATCTAAATGAGGTAAATAACTCACATGACCCATAATATATTCAATTTATTGCCCTTTTATTTCAGGCATCTTACAAAGTTAGCCGTAGATTAGATATTCTAAATATTAAAAAAAAAAACTAAAATAAACATTGTATTCGTGCAAGAAACTCATTTAAAGGAAATAAATAGCGTAGTTCTTGATAACTGTTATTTTATAAGAGATTTTAGTTCCCTAGATGTAGCGATTATTATTAAGAAATCTTTTAAATTTCAGAAAATAATTTTAAGTATATTTGGGCTTCCTTATATTTTTGCAATTATTAAACTTTTAGTTAATGACTTAATAAACTTTCCAGGCTGCGGGTCCACTAATGAGTCCCTTAAAGTCATCGGAAAGCCGTCCCTGACTAAAAGCAACATTTTTTAGTGGACTACATTTTTCACAAAAATCATATTAGATGGGGTCTCTCTATTCAAATAACCTGGGCATGCCACAACTCACTAGACTTTTTAAATCCTGTCCTGAACATGGATTTGTACCATCAATCTGAAGAGAAGTAAAAGTCGTATTTATGCCCAAGTTGGGGCAGGAAATCTGAACAGTTACCTAAATCACATAGACCGATTAGTCTAAGTTCTTCTTTCCTGAAGGCAATGGAAAAAGTTCTGGACCATCATATTAGGGTCACTTACCTGTCACGCAAACCTATTCATGAACCTCAGTTTGCGTACCAACAGGGCAAATCCAAGGAATCAGCTGTCCATAACGTTGTCACAATGATAGAATAGACTCTAGATGCCAAACAGGCATCTCTTTATGCCATCATTGATATACAGGGCGCCTTCGATTGAAGAGGCCATGTTGAAAACGAATATTTCTCTTATCATAATAAATTGGACCCTGGAGATGCTCACCTCTATTGGAGCGTATACAGCAGGTTCTGAATTATACCATCAAATAGTGCTAGAATAAATGATTATCTATAAACCCATCTAAGACCATTCCGATACCCTTCACTAAGTGAAGAAAACTCAAACTTGTGAAACCAAATCTGAACGGCTTACCAATAGGGTTCTCGGACGAAGTCAAGTATTTGCGGTTTCCCTTGATAAATCCCTCAAATGGAATAACAACTTAGATCATATTACCAAAAGGGTCTCTAAGGCATTATATGCCTGTCGAAGGCTCTTTGGTAGAACGTGGGGCTTAAAACATCAAATGATCTACTGCTCGTTTAAAACTATACTGAAACCAATGGTTACTTATTCTGTTCTTGCATGGTGGCTGAATTTTGAACAAGCAAATGCTAAGGCAATCCAGAACAAGATGTACCACATTGCCTGTATTGGTATCACCGGACTGACGATATCGGCGTCATGCTTAAAATCACACCATTGCATATTTCGGTCATTGAAGATGCGTGCATGAGTGCCGTACGACTGCAGGATTTTGGTAGGATAAAGGACGGTGACCTAAACGATCACATGAGTGTCGCACGACTCTTGACCAATGAACCGGTAGCGAGAGTCACGGACAGGATTTTACCAAGAAAGATATTTATCAGAGAATTTAGAACAATGATAATGGAACAAAGCATATGAACCAGTAGGGCCTGGAAACCAGAGCAGGGTTCTCATGTGTGGTTCACAGATGGCTCAACACAATCTAATGGGGACACAGCTGTGGGTACATTCGATCCCAATTTTCAAGCGGAGGTACCATCCATATTCAAAGTGGAGGTCTTCGCTACTTTTGTATGCGTGACTGGATTTCTTAGAAGAAAAATAAAAATAGCACTCATTTGTATACCATCCGCCAGCCAGGCTGCACCAAAAGCAATTATATTCTATAATGTGACGTCTAGACTCGTTTTGGATTGCCTTCCTTCAGTCCGGAACCATTCTCTGGTGTTCCAGTAGGACACCTCAGGGAAATCATGAAGGAGTGAAGGGAATCACAAATTGCCGAATCACAAAAGTCCCAGCCAACGGCAAGCTAAGAGATTTATAACTCCATACAATATTCAACCGGAAAAATTAATTTCCCTTGATAACAAGGACTTAAGGAACTTGACGGGGTTCTTTACTGAACATTGTAATCTTAGATATCATCTACGAATGAAAGGTCAGTCTGTTACAAACACATGTAAACAACACAACACATTCTCTGTGAATGTCCCAAACTAAATGGCAAATGAACCTTAGCCTTTGGAAGATATAGAGTCTCTCCAGGACATATGGTAACTCATGCCGAATAGGGTAATTGGCTCTATAAAGAGCCATAACCATGGACTGCACAAAAGATCAGATTGGTCGCCTTCTTAATCTTATCTAATCTGATGACTTAATAAAATAAATTTTGCTAGGTATTGAACCTCGAATATTTTATAAAAAATAGTAAAATATTGAACAACACAATTGTGTTTAAAAAAACAAGTGTAAGAAAACTTAAAATATTTAAACAATGGTTAAGATTTTGTAAACTTTCTTTCATAGCGTCTTCTATATTTATTGTTTAATTAGCTCTGCTATAGAAGCAAAAAGTTTCCATTATTTTGGCATCACAAAAAAAAATTTTTTCGTCTATCTATTTTTTTTTTTTTTATTATATTTTTTGTAATAAATTTGTTATGTTGCGATAGCGAATACACCAAAGAGTGATTCCGCATAATTTTTTAAAAGTTTCCAATGTATTGTAACCCATTGCATATATATAATGTTGATTTTCTTAATATTTATTTTCTAAGAAATTAGTACCAAATACAAGACTAATCGCATCTAGTCTCATTAAATTAAATGAACACAAATGGTTCTTAAAATACCAAACTATGAAATAGTGTACTAATATTTAGATTGATTCCAAGACTTCAACTACTGACCGCAGGGGCATACTTCCCTTAACCACTATTGCTTCCGTATTCAATTGTACTGTCATTATATGGAATACTATTTCTTTTTTTAAGATTTTGGTGGTTTCATAAGACAACAAATATAACAATCAAATTAAATAAACTCCATCGTATGAGTTCTACAATAGAATTTATTCAATTTTCTTTATCAAAATTCTTAAACAACCAAAGAATTTTAATGATCAGTAGTTGAAAATAAAGATACAAATATGTTTGTATAGCATAAATACAAAGATTTTCTTTCGAAACATGTCCATACATGTACACAACAGACATAATTGAATTGTATAAACTTTTAACTTGCACAAATACACACATACACACATACACACATACACACATACACACATACACACATACACACATACACACAATCATACAAACTGAGCTCTAGCAAACGATTTTTGTTGAAGGATTTTATATATATTCCTTCATTAAACTCTTTCATAAATATTCGTACCATCCAAGCAACTTTAAGTTTTATATTTGGTTTGTCCTTAAGCAGCAAGGACTATTTGGAAATTTTGGGCTTCACTTATAGAAAACATCAGCAACAGATCCGTTATGAGAGAATATGTAAAAATATATAGCAATATAAAATCTCCTCTAATTAAGAGTATCAAAATTATAGGTAAATGTTTTGTATATCGATAACATGGTTTAAATCTCAAATCCCAAATGAGCTGTTGAAGTTCAAACAAAACGCTTATTTAAGGAGACGCACAGTAGAAACTGCGCTTCATGAAGTAGCTCACCACATCGAAAGATCTTTTGATCCAAAAATCTTCAATCTAGCCATATGCATTGATATAGAAGGAGCTTTTAACAATGTATCAACCAATACGCTACTCCAATCCCTAGAACGATTCTACATCGATATCAAAGCCTGGATCAGTCACATGCTAGGGAATAGATGGATAAGTTGCGAGGTTGGTGGCATTAAAATAAGAGACAAGGTTTGTTGTGGGACATCTAAAGGGGGAATTCTATCCCCCCTTCTCTGGATGACCACTATAAACAGTCTCCTAAGGATTCTAACCAATAAGGGTTTCCAACCTGTCTGCTACGCAGACGATGTAGCGATACTGTTAAGGGGGAAAGATCCTAGAAATTTATGTAGGAGGGCATCGGATGCACTCGAAATAGCATACGATTGGGCACAACCGAGGCGATTGAATGTGAACCCGAAAAAGACTGAAATATTCTTCTTTACTAGGAAGACGAGAATCGTCGAATTCGATGACCCCCAGCTTCCAGGGCAAAACGATTAGAATCACACAAACGGTGAAATGCCTTGGGGTAATTCTCGACAAAAAGCTCACTTGGAAGGACCATATTGAGAGCAAAGTCGCGAAAGATCACCGGATATGGGCCATTTGCAGAAGAGCTATAAGCTCAAAATGGGGTTTAAACCCGAGGATGACCCATTGGCTTTACACAAGCGTCGTTAGACCAATTCTAACTTACGCATCCGTGGTCACATGGACATCAATGAACAGGAAATGCTATATTTAAACATTCCAAAAGATACAACGCCTCTGCTGCATAGGAATCAGGGCTTTAAGGACGATTCTATCTATACACCCGATCTAGATTAGAATTAACTATGAGGCAGCTCTGGCCATGTTACGACTAATAGTAACAAGGGAATACATCAGCGACCATATGACCAGACACCAAACAATATTGTACCAGATACCGGAATTCAAAACAGTGGATTTTAGCTGTGATAGAATCGCGGAAGTGTCGACAAACATACCCTGCAGTATAAGGATACCTGACAGGGAAAGCTGGTTGAACGGAAATATTCTACAAAACCTTCCAGGGTCACACTACTGCACAGACGGATCTAGTCTGCATGGAAGGGCTGGTATATGTTTCTATGATAAGGACCGTTCCAATGGGATATACCTACGCATTCCGGACCACAACTCTGTCTTTCAGGTCGAAGTGGTCGCGATAACGGAATGCATAAGATCTATTGACGCACGGGCACGGAGACGTGAAAATATTTTCGGACAGTCTAGTGGCTATCAGGGTGATATTCTCGTACAAAACTAGATCAAGGACTGTCCTCAGATGTAAGGAAGAAATCGCAAACTTCACTACAAGAGGTAGACTTGAAATCATTTGGATCCCAGGACACAGTGGTATAATGGGCTCTCAAATTGAAACCATCGGAGTGGGCAACCAATTCACATACTTCAATTTGGGAGGAAACTGACGTGGGTAAGGCTACGAAGATACTATGGGGCTCTCCAAACACTTCGAAGACTAAAGAAATCCTTAGTCTAAATAGAAGGGAACTAAGTAGGATTATTGGCATCTTCACTGGACACTCTGTACTGAGAGCTCATCTATACCGTACATGACGGGCAGAATCGGCCACATGCAGAGCTTGTGGAGAAGATGACGATTACTGTCCTGAATTTGCCGGAACAAGGGTCAGATATTTATCCAACGACATCATTCCAGGCCTAGCGGCTCTTAGGGGGATACGCTGGAAAGCACTCATGAGATTTTCTATCGAGACCGAACTCCTAAGTTAAATAAGGAGTAGATTTACGGATGAGCACGAGGGTGTAGAGCGCACAACAAGCCGACTTTCTGGCTTAAGTGTATATCTGGGTAAAACGGATATGAGGTATGTGAATACATGGCTCCTCTTTTTCAACCTAACCTAACCTAACCTAAATGTTTTGTATCCTTTCAAAAATTTAGATCAAAAATTTGGATAAGTCTAACAGAAAACATAAAAATTAAAACTTAAAAAATATATACATACTAGCTGATCCGTCAAACTCTGATCCGTCTAAAGTAAATTCTTTTAATTGCAATTACGGTAGGTATTTTTTAATAATAATGAAATAAAAAAAGGTAATGTTATTTTAGATGAAAACTTTATGTTCAATTTAATAAATTCAATCTTGTTCCATATAATAAAATGTTTATCTCGTCGTAGTAAATAATAATTTATTGTAAAGCCAATGCGTGTGGACAATATTTTTTATTTTTCCATTTTCGGCATATACAAACGAATCGTTTGGCTTACCAACTCTGGAGCAGGCAGCATATAATTGACCATAAGCGAGGCATGAATTATCCACATCAGTCGTAGACTTGCATCGATTGGCCTTGAGAACGCCAACTATTGGGTATATGTTTTGTCAGAGACGTTCTTTTTATATAAAATATTATATGGTGTGAATTTCAGGTATAAATAAAAATTTTCGAAAAAAAATGACCCCAGCGTCATCTGGAGGACTCTAACATAAGCACAAACTATTCGGAGAAATCTCACAAACATATGGTTTGAACATTAAAATTCAATAATTATTTTGTATGGAGCCAATTTATCCATTCCTACCCACGACTATTTACATTAATAACAAATACGTTACCCAAATTATTAAAGATCTCCTTGCCAGGTTACGCGAAATATATGATATTTAATGACTATTTTGTATGGTAGGTGCCACGCCTACTGATCCATACAGCTGCTACTCACACTAAAAACCTGTAAACTCATACAGCGGTATATAATATTGAAAATTAACTTTGTACTGGAGTTGAATAATTACTTTCCTTGGGGGAGTGCCACGCCCACTAGTCCCATCATACATAACAATACTCCGGAGCATCACATGAACATATGGTGGATAGCTTCTGAGCTTCAGCAGTGATGCTGTAACATGCATACCCACCAACGATTTTATATATCAAGATTTATCATCATCATAATTTTTACGCTTTTCACTGTCTTACTGATATGCTGATCTGTTGATTCTGTAACGCGATAAGTATATGTGTAATTATTTATCGATCATATGTTTACGTATTAATTTTGGCGAGACACCTGAAATTGAAAACTAAGGGTCGAAGAGCAGAACTATTATAATTTTTCTCCCAGTTTAAAAATTGTTTTTAGGGTTGTCAGACTAAAAAACGTAAAATTTTCGGCTTAAAAACGATCAGATCAGTTGGCGCGGCACCTCCACACAAAGTAAATATTTAATGTCATATATGTGGATTAATGTAATAGAAAAAGGCTTGGGGCTTTGTCTGATGTCATAAGTTATTAATGTGAGTTGTTGCCCAAAAAATGGACAGGATGGGACCAATGGCCGTGGCACCTCCTATACATAAAATTATGAAGTACTATAAAAAACAAGTCTTGAAACTTTTTACAAGTACATTAATTACCAATGTTAGTAGTCGTGGAAAATATGGGCGGAATCGTCAAAATAAAAATCGACAAAACCGAAAATCGCGAATAACAAAAATCGCCAAAATCAAAAATTGTCAAAAGCAAAAATCGCCAAAATAAAAAATGACAAAAACAAAAGTCGTCAAAGTCAAAAATAAGCAAAATCGATACCCGCGAATAACAAAAATCGCTAAAATCAAAAATCGCCAAAAGCAAAATTTAAAGTTGCAAAAAATAGAAACCGCCAAAAAATAAATAAAATAGGTTCCTACAAAATGTATTTCCAATTATAAATTAATTTTGGTTAAACCGTTTATAAAACATATTATCATTATTATTATTAGAGGAGGTCCATAACAAAACGCAATAATTCCACTTTTTAAGTTTTTAGTTTTTTGACTTAATCCGTTTCTACATATTGAAATCTATGTGCCCATTGTTATAAAACATACCAAAGGTATGAGGTATACAATAATTTTACTGTAATCAATACCAAAAATAACGATTTTGACTAAAATGAAACAATTCCAATATATAACCTACTGACTTTATTTAAATTTATTCATTTTTTCGAAAAAATTGTTCTGGTGGAATTATTAATTTTTATACTCTATACCACTATGTGGTTTGGGTATAATGACTTTGTGCAGCTACCAAAAATATTTGACTTAGACCCATCTTTTATTACACCCTATACCATGGTTTAGAGATCGTATCTCTTCGGTCCAACTAATTCGATATAGAAAATAAGCATAAACCAAATTTGAGTGGCATTATTATTATTTTTTTTTTTTTGGCTGCAGATGTGAAAAAGTTTATATCGGATGCTATATTTATATGGGGACTAGATCGAAACATCGACCGATCCTGACCATATTTGGTAAAGTCGCTTTGAAAAAATATATATGTGGCAACCCTTGTCAAGCAAATGAACACCACCATAAGAAAATGAGTTGTAGTTTTGAACAACTGTTTGGAATATTGTAAAAATAGATTTCGATCAGAGTAGTTGGTTTTTGTAATCAAATTAATAAAATATAAAAAAAATTAATAAAAATAATTTGATGAAAAATAGAATTAAATTCTTGAATAATATAGTGTGTTTTATTATCCAGCAATTGTAATCTGACAGGTTGTTACAATATACATACAAACCAAATTTGAGAAAAATCTGTGCAATATTTTTGTTTTTGATAGATTTAAGTGAAGATCGGGAAGCAGTTCTATATGGGGCCTACGACTAAGAATTGTCCTATTAAGATTATTTTTGGACTACTGACACGTACAAACCCAATTTGACTGAGATCTATATGATAATTTGGATCTTATGACAATATATTCATATTTGAAATCTCTAGTTTGAATACAAAGTTTTCAATTACACACAGGCGGACAGACGGACAGACGGACGGAAAGTAATTCTGAGCCGATCGGTATAACAAAAGATGGGACTAGGTCAAATATTTTTGGTAGTTACAAACAGCAGCACAAAGTCATTATACCCAAACCACATAGTGGCATAGGGTAAAATTAAAAGTTAAAGGACGGTTAAAGAATAATGGAGTTTTCTTACATTTCATTTTATTTCCTTACCAATATTTTTGTCTTTAACCTTCCTCCATTTATCTTCTTATTCTTTTTATTTTCGACTTTCAGTCTACCTCGAAGCAGGAGGAGTCATCACAATGTGTACCACCATACAAAACTCTCTAAGACTGTATGATTTCATAAAAAAAGCAAAAGACTTAAGGTATGATCGTGAACGCCTTACCCACTATCGGATAGGCCTTATAAATTCATTTTATATGATGTTCAATTTTTATATGGTTTCTTTGGATCCAATATGAAAAATCTGCAATAAACTAAATATGAGATTGGACAGCTTATGTTATCGTTATCTATAATATGACCAAGTTTTATAGCAATCTGCGAGTGCCCTCATGAGGCAATTCTCTGTCTAAATTTAAATTTGATTATAACGAATATGCTATATCGTTTTTGAAGAATTTACTATCAAGTTAAAGTGTTCATATTTTCGGGACATACATAAATATTTGTTCTAGAATATGATTCTATTTCACTACTGCTTTTTGTATTTACACTTAGAACCAGCCTTTAGATTTGAATTTCGTTTTACTTAAATTTTAACCACAAAATAAAAAACAAAAAATAAATACCACATCTTATAGCCTAATATCCCAAGTACATGTAAATATACACATGTATACGAATAGTTTACTTCTCTATCCAGTCAAAACCCAAAACAGGAAAAAAAAAACTAATTTAATGAAATTTTATTATGAACATGTACATTAAAGTTTATTACATGACAAAGAGGTGTTGGTCTATTAAAATTGTTCATTTCACCAAAAACAAAAATACCAAATATATACAATATCTAATACAATATAAAGAAAGAATTAGAAAAAACATCAAATGATTTCCATAAAGAACAACAATAACAACAACCACACTAAAGGAAAATACCTACTACTCGTAATAGTTAGTATTCGATACAGTGTGTATACATTTTGTTATTTAAGTTAGTTCAACTATGCAAAATTTTATTACTTATTTGTGGTTAACCGTATATAAGGAGCACAAAATGAATAAAACCTTATGAAAATAATAATACTTAGCTACGGTAGAATAATAAAATACTTACATGGATATAATAATAGGTCAAGATGGCTTTAATAACAAAACATTTCATTTTTGTAATTTAAATTTTTGAACAGTTATAAAGGATTATACTTTTGGTGTGCGAAGACTGGAATACGTATTTTAAATGGAAAATATTCAACAACAAATTCCGGATATAAAACTGCGGTCTTGGATATTTGAGTATTTGTATATTTTTATGAAATTATTGTTAATTATCGTTAACAGCGTTAGTATCGTTAAAACAGATACAATATATGATGTTGATTTTGTTTTGATTTCAAAGGAGTTTTAAGCTAACAATTGCAGAATCAAATATATTAGGAACAAACTCCATATTATCCGCATATTCTAATGCTCTCATATCGCTGAAACTACTAAAAATGTGCAAAATAAAATACCCTGTCTCCCAGTTTTTCTAAATCAATTCACATAATCGTATAAAATATAAAAAATATAATTAAAAAACATAACCTGTAATCCTTGTTATATATTTATTAGAACTTTAAACAAAATGACTGTGTCTATCACTTTGTCCGAGCACTATTGATTTTTATACCCTATACCACTATGTGGTTTGGGTATAATGACTTTGTGCTGCTGTTTGTAACAACCAAAAATATTTGACCTAGACCCATCTTTAATTATACCGATCGAATCAGAATCACTTTCTGAGTTGATTTAACAATGTCCGTCCGTCCGTCCGTCCGTCCGTCTGTGCGTCCATGTAAAGCTTGTAATCAAACTGCAGGTCGCAAATATGAATGTATTTTGATGAAATTTGGTACATAAGCTTTTATCGGCCATGGGATGAACGCTATTGAAATTGGTGAGAATCGATCCATGTTCAGACCTAGCCACCATACAAATTACCCATATGAAATCGACATAAATTGCCATAAGATCCAAATTGTCATATAGATCTTACTCAAATTGGGTTTGTATGCGTTCATTACATACATTAATGAGTAGTCCAAAAATGATCCCTTTGACCCCATATAGAGCTGCTTCCCGATATTCACTTAAATCTATTCAAAAACAAAAATATTGCACTGATTCTTCTCAAATTTTGTTTGTATATATTTTTGCAAAATACAAGAGACTTTACCAAACATGATGAGGATCGGTCCATTTTTGGACCAAGTCCCTATATAGATATAGCATCCGATATGAACTTTTTCATATCTGCAGCCAAAAAAATTAATAAAATCCCACTCAAATTTGGTTTTTGCTTATTTTCTATGTCCAGTTAGTTGGGCCTAAGAGATAGGGTCTCTAAACGCATGGTATAGGGTATCGTATAGTCGGTCTAGACCGACTATAATTTTTTTACTTGTTTTGTATTAAATAAATACCAACCAGTATAATTGACCAATACGCCCGCAATTCCCAAATGTTTTAACACTGGAACTGCCAAACAAGTCATTTTGACTGGATAACAAATAACGACTTATATGGGAATATATAGAAGAACACTTTTTTGAATAATATTCTTTTGCACTTTATTTCGTTTCTTAGAAAAATATTGTCAGTGTCAATTATACTGGAATCAGTCAACATGACTGGTGACTTTTACATATTCACTAAAAATGCAGTTCGTGTTGTTCGTTATATGTAAATCAAAGTTGTTTAAAATGACTAAATCTTGCATCAGAAAACAAGAAATAATATATAATATACGATAGAAACTTTTATCGAACTGGTCTGATTAAAATTAAAAAAAAATGTTTATAGCCAGGAGACCAGTGTGCAGAATTTTATCATTATATGTAAATATATTCGACCATTTTCTATTTTTTTTTTTAAATCATTTATTTATTCACAATATTGAAGCAAAACTTAAACTATAATAAACACTAGTTCTAAATAATAGTTTTATATACTTATATATATACAAAGTCCCTTATACGGGCTCTCTAGTATTACTAATATGATAATAAGTTTGGATTTACAAAAAAATAAATATTTTATGTACCTCAAATGAAGAAGATATATTTAATTTTTTCTTTTATTTGTAATATGATAATAAGTTTGGATTTACAAAAAAATAAATATTTTATGTACCTCAAATGAAGAAGATATATTTAATTTTTTCTTTTATTTGTAATGAAAATATTGAAAAAAAAAAAACATTACATATATGTTGGCAAATAATATGAACTAAAGTCTAAAGGTTAAAACGGCGAGGAATTTAAAAATTTTTACTGATGTAACCACCAGAATTTGGTTTAAGATCTTTGTAAAATGTAAAGTTCTCTATTAGCAATACTTGCATCATATCGAAAAGTATTCGCTGTTGTACCATTGCAATTGATTGCTTTAATATTTGCCCGTCTAAAATGATGATAAAAGACTGAAATGCTATTTTCATTTTGTATTAAGTTTATTTAATCTAGATATAAAAAGGCCTCCGCACAGTGGTCAATTTCGCCAGATTGCGGTCAAAACTCTATAACTTTTGACCGGATTGGTATTTTTTTACGCAATTTCTTTTGTTAAATAGGAGGGACTTTAAGCTTCAATCTGCGTTTTCAAACGTAAAAATCGACTGATAGGAACGTAAGTAATTTGGAGTTAAAAATGCATTTTAATTTTTTGTTGAGTTTCCATGTAAAAGTTGAATATTTTGACATTTAAAATAGGTATTTTTTTTATAATTTCTTATTTTCTTCAATCGTATTTTACAACCAATACTTATTTATTATTCCTAAACTTAATTTTGGTCAGAAAATGCCAACATTTGGCCCCTGACATTTATTTAGTCTCAATATTCACAGGGGCCAAAGGTTGGTTTTTTTTTGTTGGAAGAAAGCTAATTCTTGTGAGGATTAAACTGAAAAATAACACTGAAATTCCCAACAATATCAATACCATTTGGATATATTATATACAGAACACAACATCGATAAAATTTTAAGTAAACTTTTACTATTGATTTAAAGTGCACATATATTTTATTTAAATGTATTAATAAAAATTTATACTAAAATTAGAAACAAATTATAATCTTTAAACTAGTATTAATTAAACAATATTAGTAAAAATTTCTTCCAAATAGCTTTGATTTTCATTTTGCAGTAGTTGTTTAGCTTCTTCATCTAACTGTAATGAGGTTGATTTCCATTTTGGTCGAATACTGGACATATATGGGTCTGATGTGCACTACAAAATATTAATAAGATCTTCATTAGTACAATGTCTGGAAATTTTTCTTGTATTGTGCTCGCGAAAGAATCTGTAGTCTTTGTTCCTTTTTTCTTGGGCTTCTTCTGAGAGATCTCCAATTGGAAGCATATTGTGCTGAATTATTTGTTCCCCATGGAACAAAATTTTGTGAACTGTGGTTGGCATATGTCTTCAAGAATATTTTTGGTTATAAAGGATTGTTGTCTCATTAGCATACTGACCAAATTTTTTTGCATCTATCTTTTTGCTACATGCTATAACTTGTAATATGATTTGGAATCGTCGCATTAAATCATAATCTACTCCAGTTATAGAAGCTGCAGTTTCTGGATCGGAAAAAAATCTCCTTGCTGTGTTTCCATCATTAGAATTTCCTTCTCCTTGCTTTGGCTGGTCAATTATAAGGCCTATCTCACGGTATTTTTCTTGAATATCTTTTTTTTTTTGCTTTCTTTTTTCCAAATTTTCTTTGTTGCTTCTCACTGTTTCGCCTAACGGGCCAAATTCCAAATCGTATCCCAATTTAAGAATATGCTCCATAAAACGAATTCTAGCATGAAGAGGTGACATTCCAAATTCATATGCTTCATTAAAACTATCGTCTTGTGTTGGTGGTTGGCTCAATTGACTTGATGTTTTTTGGCATATGGTGCAGCTTGACGATGACTTTGTTTTGGTTAAAGCTTGTGCAAATTTTCCATCTATCATTGTGAGACACATTTTAAAATTTACTTCAATGGCTTGGTCATCAAATTTAAATGTTACTGGTTGAAGTTCTTTAATTTGATCATTTATTTTTCGAACTTTCTCATCTATGACATCTTGAGTCTCCTTTTTGTAAGCAAACTTTATTGGTCTACAAAATTTTGTTGACGAGGGAATTTCATTATTCCATACATCTATCTCTGCAGCTCTACTAGTTGACGGCTCTGAACCAATATAAGTTTTTGTTAAACGTAATGGAACGAAAGAAATCATGAATAAATTGGCATCTGATGAATTTTCCGCATTACATTGTTTGTATTGTTTCTGGCCAGAGGACCCATTACATCCCCATTTAGAAATTAAAGTCATGCTGCAATTTTTAAACTTCTTTAAATAGTCAGCATCAAATGTCTCTAACAATCGTTCTGCAGTGTGTTCAAGCAGATCCTGCAATTTTATTTCTGTTGAACTTGAAGTTACACTAATAGCAGTTGGTGAAGGTAATCAATCTTTTATGGCAGAAACTATATCTCGATATGATGGAAAAATTCCACAATTTTTTTCATTGGTTTGCTTCCGCAATTCTGTATATTGGTTTTTAGTCATTTTCAAATCCAAAAATAGTGCAAATGCTTCTTCTGGAGTAAATTTATTTTCTTCAGTTGGTGTCGGCATACTTTCTAAAATCCTTTTTGTTCGTCTGGGGCTTGCTTCCACTATTTTTTCAATGATAGCAATTTTACCCTTGTTAGTTTTCGATGGTTGAATTTGATGCAGAAATGAATCCTTTATGATGCTACAAGATATGTTTAAGCTTGCGTCTTCGTGATCTTTCACTACAATTATCAATTGGCTTTGCTGGTCGACCACCTTTTCCAGTTTCCGTGGTAGTTACTGATGGCTTTTTAAAAATAAGTTTATTTCTTAGCCATTCTTGGTTGCGTGAGTAACACAATTTCTTGTTTCTGGAACATTGGTTGTACCGTTTTCTTAGAGTATTTAAAAAGTTTTTTATTTTTAAGTTATGAATTTTAATTTCTTGTTTGTCGCATATTTTGAAGAATGGATTATTCATTATATGTAAAATAATGTCGTTTTCATCTTTCCGTTCAAAATATATATCAGATAGAACACTATAACTGAATTTAGCCATTGTTTAAACAATAATGAAGAAACAATATGAATGCATGGATTAATATACTATTGCTCGAAGTTTCAACATGATCTTTTTTACCTATTTGAAACATAATATAACAGGTAGTTGGTTTTACTAGTTATTTCCATTGGTTTTAAATTTATTTGCAATTTTCACGTATTTAAGTTATGTAATATTAGATGGCAATAAAATCTTTTTTACCTTTTCCAAATGAATTGCTAGATACCACATAATTTGAGAGTTAACAGGTACTGGCAATAATATAAAAGGTACTTGGTTTTACCAGTTATTTCCATTGGTTTTAAATTTATTTGCAATTTTCACCTATTTAAGTTGTGTAATATTAAATGGCAATAAAATCTTTTTTACCTTTTACAAATGAATTGCCAAATACCACATAATTTGAGAGTTCTATTGTCATTTTTGTCAAAATTTTGATACACCCTTCTATGTGGACTAGGTCCAAATATGGGCCAACTTCTCCTAATTTCAACAGAATTATTTTTTTGGTCAATAAGAACTCTTGTACAAAATTTCATCAAAATATATGCATAATAGCCACTTTCCCATACAAATAACTTCTCAAAAAATATGACGTGCATTTGTACCGAATATCTTACCTTGGGTCAGAAAAATTGCTGTAGCTCAAAAAGTGCAGTCCCGATGCATGGATATGTGTATATGGAAATGTAGGGGAGAGTAAGGACTACAAAATAGTAAATTTGTGTTTTGACTCAGCTGGACCCACAGGAGTTGTGCTCTATGAAGTAGGAAATTTCCGAGAAATTTGACCTTTTTTAAAAAAAAAATTTAAATTGTTCTGAAAACAGTAGAGCTTCAATTTTTTTTACCAGTAATAGGAAATAAGTTAAGTTACAACACAAAATTTATTTCGTCCAAAAATAAAGTTATGATCATTTAAACTTTAAAAATTAACTAAAAATATCATAAATTTACTAAATTCTGAAAAAGCCCATTTTGGACCACCCTGTTCTCAGTGAAATGGTTGAAATAGAGTTCTAATTTTTTTGGCTCCCGAGGTTTACTACTGTGTTCTTTCATATGAGTCTAATAACTTTAAAATCGGAGAACAAAAACCAAAAGGAGTTTTGACCGCTATCTCAAAATATTGACCACAGTGCTCCGGTGGGACGAACCCTTTTTGTAATGTTTTAGATATATATTCTTCATTTGAAAAGTACGGAGCCATTATTAAATTATTTTCTGTACATGCTGTGCATCTCAAAATATTATATCTTATTAAATTAATTATATAATTACCAAATCTTATTATACCTGATATAACTTTTTATACGACACATATTTTAAAAAATTACTTTCTGGAGATCTAAATAACGAAGTGCAAGACCTTAAACATTTTCTTTCGAATACCCGAATTTTTTCCATATAAGATGGTGAAATATTGAACCAAATGGGACATCCATATGTTAGAATTGGAAGAGACTGATACATAAAAATCTTTACTCTTGATTTAATATATCTTGAAAAAATAATGCTTTATATAAGAAGAATGCAATCCATGCTTTGAGAAGTACCTCTTTGATGTGGTTGTTAAAATATAAAAATTTATATAAATATATGCCTAGGTATTTGAAAATTTCTTGGTTTGGTATATTAAAAATATTTATGTTGGACTTAATTCCAAATGATTTCAAGTTTTTTTTAATCTTACTGCTTTTATCTACTGTAGGTCTAAATAATATTGTTTCACATTTTTCTATATTTATTTTCATATTCCAATCCAAGGCAAATTGTTCCACGATATTGAACAGGTTTTGTAAGTTTTTATTAATTTTATCAATCGTGCAGTCAGCATGATATATTATAATATCATCTGCAAAAGCTATAATATTTTCAATTTTGCTAAGTAGACCTAAAATGAATATATTGTAACCCATTAATGATTTTAAACGTTTTTCTGCTTTAATGTTTATGGTGAAATACCATAAAAGTTTTATCGCTTATCATATTATACATGAGTATTATTATATGCAATGGAAATTTATAATCGATTAATTCGTATATCAAACCAGCTATCCAAACGTTATCAAAAGCTTTTTCCATGTCTATTAAACAAGCTCCTGTACATAATTTTTTATTCCAGTTCAAATTTATATTCGATGTGAGTAAATGTATGTCATTTATAGTCGACGGCTTGTATTTAATTGTTTGTCACTAATCAGGTTGTTGTTGATACAAAATTTATTTATATTACCATTTATGCACATTTCGAAAAATCTACTAATATTGGGGAGTAAGCTTATACCCGAAGATTTTTCGGATTACTCATATCTTTATCTTTTTTGGGTAATAGAACAACTTTAGCGATTTTCCAGTTGTTAGGAAAGTATGAGTTATTTCTGTGGTTTTCTGGAATAACCGCGTATGTCCAATTTTGTCAGTTTTGAGTTAATGATGCCAAATATATTAACTTTAAACGCTCTTTACATGTGTTTTTTCTAACTTAAATGTTTATTAAATAAATTTGCAGCACTATCGACGTATGTCAACCTACGTTTGATCGCTGACAAATTATTTTCTCAGAAAACGACACATAGCGACATACGTTGTTATTAATGAAAAAAATGCAAAATAATTTTGGATTATTTTTCAGTTTATAACCGCTTGTAAAAACTTGTGTGTTTATTTCTGTTATTTTTTGTCACTTTTATTCTTGATACGTTGTTATATTCTCATCCTAAGTCCCGTTGACTTTTTGTTGACGAACAAAAAAATCAATTCTTCAAGCAACAACAACTTATGTCTACATGGGTGGATACATTTGTAGTTTTCTTTTTCACAGAAAACGACGTTTGTCGATATAAGTTGTTTTATCTGCACACACTTTAAGTGTTATTTACATATGTTTTTTCGTCCATCTCTATATTCCTCTGAAGATTTTTGACTCAAAACTTTATATAAAGTACTTATTGCTCATATCAACAGGACTGTTAAAAAAAACTCTAAAAACTTTATATCGATCCAATAATTTCAAATATAACGTTTTTTGGCTCCCCTGAACATTTTGATTTTATGACATACGCGGTTATTCTAGAAAACCACAGATTTAACATATTGTTAAATAGATTACAATACTCAAAAATCATTATATCTGGTAAATTTTTTAAATTATATTTGGTACCTTATCTATCCCTGAAGACAATTTACCACTTATTTTGGAGAAAATGTATAATATTTTCTTTCTCGTTATGAAATAATCTTCTGCTTGCGTGTCATTTAAATTGTTTGAAATTTTTTATAGATTAAAATTTGTCATAGTGGTCATATTGTATTCGAAGTTAGATTTCGTTACGAAAAATATATTGAAAGTATTATTAACTTTTATATGCAAATTGTTACTATTATTTGTTACTATTATTATTGATTCGTTTGTAGGAGTGAACTGACTCAATTACTTTCACTGTCCTTTTCTAATTCTCCAACTTCTATATTTGCATTACTTAATAAATTTTCTTGGTTTTCTGGGATTTTTAAATTATACAGAACTAAAGGTTTAAACTTTTTGAAAGTTTTCTTTATTTTTTCAAACATCATTTTTGAGTCTTTCGGATCTATTTTAGTTAACTGTTCTTGTACATGTTTGTTTAAAATTGTAATAATATTTTCGCGTATAAGTTCTTTAATCAACTTTAATTTAACTTTTAACAAATTAAGAGATGACTCAGATAACTTATGCTGCAATCTGTTATGTTTCTTAACCACTGTAAGTATTTTACTTTTTTCTAAGTGTAGTTTTTTAATCATAGGGTTGTTTAGTTTATGAAAATAATCATGGGTTTAAAATTTAGGTGTAAAATCTTCTACAGTTTCCATTATTATATCATTAAGTCTCTGAATTTGAAAATCTATTTCAGTGTTTGTGAGGTTACGATTTTTTGGTATTTGTATATTCGACCATTTTCTATTTTATTTTTTGTTTGTTTTCCTAGATTTCTCTAAATGTAAATAAAAGGCTGTTTATTTCATTTTTAATTATCCAACGCACTGTGGACAATATTTTGAAAAGGCGCCCAAAAATAATTTTTTAAAATACCAGTGAACCTCGGGAGCCAAAAAATTGCGACTTTATTTCAACTATATCACAGCGAACAGGGTCTTCGAAAATTGACTTTCTCAGTATTTTGCCAAAACTAAAAATTTCTTTGTAAATTTTAATATTTAAATGACGGTAACTTTTATGTTTTAAAATATTTTAAAGTAAAATATATTTTGTATAATTTTGTAACTTCGAAGCTAAAAAAAAATGATTTCAAAAGGTCAAAATTTCCCGAAAATCTCCTACTTAATAGAGCATAACTCCTGCCTATCAAAAGCCATAACAAAAAATCTTGCACTCTTTTGTAGTCCAAAGCCTGCCCTATATTCATATACCCCATTATATACCCACCAGTTTCCGCCCGTGTACACCAGTACAATTTTTCTGACTAAAGGTCAGATAATTTGTGTAAAATTTATGAATACAAATGTTTTCCACTATATGGTTAGGGTATAATGAGTTTACCCTCATGTTTGTAACTACCAAAAATATTGGACCCATACCCATCTTTTATTATACGGATCGACTCAAAATTACTTTCTGAGTCGATTTAACGATGTCCGTCCGTCTGTCTGTGTGTTATCATTTATAGCGGCTTAGAGCCGTCAACTAGTAGAGCAACAGAAATTGATGTATGGAAAAATTAAATTCCTTCTTCAACAAAGCATTGCTGACCAATAAAATTTACATTCAAAAAGTAAACCAAAGATGTCATAACTGAAGAAGTTCAAGAAATAAAAGATCAAATTAAACAACTTCAACCAGTAATATTTAAATTTGATGACCAAGATTTTGAAGTAATTTTTAAAATGTGTCTCACAATGATTGATGGAAAAGTTGCACAAGCTTTAACCGACACAAAGTCATCGTCAAGCTGCATTATATGCCAAAAGACATCAAGTCAATTAAGCCAACCCCGCACCACAAGACGATAATTTTAAGAAGCCTAAGAATTTGGAATGTCCCCTCTTCATGCTAGAACACGTTTTATGGAGCACATTCTTAAATTGGGTTATGACTTGGAATATGGTCCGTTAGGCGAAAAAGTGAGAAAAAATAAAAAAAAAAATTAAGAAAAAGAAAGCAAAAAAAAATTCAAGAAAAATATCTGCAGCTAGGCCTCATAATCGACCAACCAAAACGAGGAGAAGGAAACTATACTTAAAAATTAATTTTCTGTAGGCAGAATTTTAGTGTGTTAATAAGCTTATGGTTAACACAGCACTTTACTCCACCAATAACAAGATTGCTACTTGCTAAAATATATCTATTACCAACATTACTATATTCATCCGAAGATAACAG